>JAODKE010000055.1:10965208-10984708 GCA_026779605.1 Mormyrus hasselquistii
ATTCTTTCCCCCGGCTTTTTTGGTTTTCCTATTTGGTTTTTTGTCATGTTTGGGCTCCCTTCCCCCCCCCCCCCCCCTCCCTTTTTCTCTCCCCCCGGGTTCACTGCTTATGCCAGAGACCCGATAGCTGGCCCTCGCCTCGCTCCTAGTGCCCGGACCGAGGGCTCGGGGCGGAGCCCGTCAGGTGACAGTCTGGCAGTGCGTCACCGTTCACCAGGACTGCCCTCGTGTTTTTATCCTGCCTTTTATGTGCTAAAATGAGTCAGGTTTCATTCATATTAATAATATGATTCATAAATTAGCCATAATATTCCCCGCATATGGACTGCCAGTCATCTCCACCGTGAATAAGAATGTGCTTAACGGGCACTCAGATGTCGATGGGCACTGAGTCTCCTTCCGGAGAGTCAGGCAGGCTTAGTAAACTGCGAGTTTCCTCACTGCTCCGTCCGTGAGCCCAGTGCTGACAGAACAAGGGAATCGGTATCTGAAGTTTCAGATGCGTGGGATCCGCCAAGCGCTACCATTCCATTGCTCTCTGTTGCCAAGCTGCAGGGCATTGTGGGACAGCTGATGGCCCAACCTGGCTCACAACCGTCAAGGTGTGGGCTCGGTCTCTGACTGATGCACAGCTGCTTTCACTGCTCATTTCTTCAATCCCTCATTTTCATTCTCTTAATTGTACTTCTGTACCCATTTTTGGAGCAGAGCATTATGGGAAGGACCTGAAGATGCTGCTGCCTCCCACGAGCGACCAGCATCAGGATATTAGTGAAATTCCCTGTTATTCTGTTAATTGCCTGATTAGGGCTGGACTGCCGCTTCCTGATCTGTTCCGACCAGGGAACACACACAGGCAAACAAACTGCATCCCCCCGGAAAAGCAGGTGGTGCGGGCATGACGCGACATCGGGGCCCAATCGCACGGGCCGGCTGGTAGCTGTCAGCATATTTTGTGGTGTGAATGTGTCGGCCGTTTAATTGGTGCTTGCCAGCCGCTCACTAACGAGGCTAAAGCCTGAACCGGGAGCCTTTTCTCTTCTTGGCTGCAGTTATTTCCTGATCTGCTCTTATTTGTCCATTTATTTCTGTCTGCTTCCATCACAACGTGTGACTCGGCTGCGGGCCGCCGGGGTCGTCTGGGAAACTGTGCCAGGGGCCGTCCAGTAGACCTGACTGCTGAGGCTTCATTAAAAAGCTGTAAAAGAGGAAGGCGGGGTGGGGGAGGCACCGGTGGGTCCTCCATGGAGGACGAGTGAAGCCTGATCCACAATTTGGTGCCCTTTGAAATGGTCTGAGCTGCTTGTTTGACCTGAATGGGTCTGCGGTGTGAGAAGGTGAGAGCGGCTGATTTAAAGAGATGTCAGTGTGAGAGGGTGAGAGCGGCTGATTTAAAGAGATGTCAGTGTGAGAGGGTGAGAGCGGCTGGTTTAGATGCCAGTGACACGACAGGTCGATAACTGCTGGTTTAAAGGGATGGCAGTGCGAGAGGGTGAGAGCGGCTGGTTTAAAGTGATGCTGGTGCGAGAGGGTGAGAGCGGCTGGCTTAAAGGGATGGCAGTGTGAGAAGTTGAGAGCAACCTGTTTAAAGGGACAGCAGTGCGAGAGGGTGAGAGCGGCTGGTTTAAAGTGATGGCGGTGCGAGAGTGTGAGAGCGGCCAGTTTAAAGGGATGGCAGTGTGAGAGAGTGAGAGCGGCTGGTTTATATGCCAGTGACACGACAGGGCGATAACGGCTGGTTTAAAGTGATGGCAGTGTGAGAGGGTGAGAGCAACCTGTTTACAGGGACAGTGGCATGAGAGAGTGAGAGTGGTCAGTTTAAACGGCCGGTGGGGTGAGAGGGTGAAAGTGACCGTTTAAAGGGCAGTTTAAAGGGATGATGGCAGGAGAAGGTGACAGCGGCCAGTTTAAAGGGCTGGCAGTGCAAGAGGGTGAAAGTGACCGGTTCAAGGTGCCAGCGGTGCAAGGGGGTGTGAGTGGCCGGTAGCTCCGAGTGGATGAAAGTGGCCGCTTAAAAAGGGTGGTGGTGCAAGGGGGTGTGAGTGACCGGTTTAAAGGGCCGGTAGCACGAGAAGGTGAAAGTGGTTAAAAGGGCTGCCGGTGCGAGAGGGTGTGAGCGGCTGGTTTAAAGGAAAGGCTAAATGGCAACGTGTCAACACAGACAATTCTAGATGAAATAAAGCAGCCTCTGATCTGTGAAACGTGGGGCTTCCTGAAAGACGTGTTCATCAGCGAGGTCAACAGCTCATGCAGGCTCCCCAGAAGGCTCTGGCTGATTCATGTGCCCTGCCACCATCTGTGCGCCCCCCCTCCCCCTTCTTCAGCTTATTCCTGGAGTTATCCACAGAAAACCGCCCCTATTCACTTCCATATCGTAATGCTGAGATATGTCAGGCATCTGCCCATGCCCCCCCACTTGCAGCTGCCCTCTGACCTCTCCATGGCCTCTACCTCTTCCCCTCCCAGGCAAGCCCCAGCAGGAGAACAACACGATCGACACGGGCGAGGTGGACGTGGGCCGCAGGGCAGTGCAGGACGTGCCCCCCGGTGTCTTCTGGCGCTCGCAGCTCTTCATCGACCAGCCGCAGTTCCTCAAGTTCAACATCTCTGTGCAGAGGGATGCACTGGTGGGCGTCTATGGGAGGAAGGGCCTGCCACCGTCACATACACAGGTACGAGGTAGCGAGGGGGCATGCGTCAAGGGCAAGGGTTACCGTGGAGACTGTATGTTTATACTTGCATTAAACATGAAACTGCATATTAAGCGTCGGAGGTGTGCAGTACCACGGATTATGGAGCTGCATTGCCTCCAGAAGGTTGTGTGTTCAGATCCAGCGCAGTAAACATTAGCCTTTTAGATTATTTGGCTATATTGGACCCTTAACCCAAATTTCTTTGGCGACACTGGCTGACCCTGTTCTCCGATTCCCCTTTGTGCATATCCTAAATAAATAAACGTTAAGTGAAGTTAGCCAGTGGCTGCTAAATTTCTACTGATGGACCTCAGCCATCCAGTCAGCTGGCCTTCAAACCCATTAGCAGCAGAATCGGGTAGTGCATGTGAAATTTTATACACAAATGGTAGCAGAGCGTGAGGGAGTCTGGGCTTTGAACAAGTGCCTTCCAGGATCGCAGATCCAGCATGTTTATCTGGCAGCTGGCAAGGTCGCCGTGACAAGGTCACATGCAGGACTCCATTTAATGGAATTAATCGGTGACAAGCATCGGCGCGAGGCAGGTCAATACGTGACAGTAAAGCTGAGAATCGTCCCTTTAATTGCGGCGGATGAATCAATGCGCATCTTTGAGGGAGCACAGGGAACACTGTGGGGGCATGGACAGCAGCACCATGTGGGCGATGTTGGAGTGAATTTCTGTTTTATTTCCGAGCGCGCCCCGACACTAGTCATCTGAGGCATCGCGCTCAGCAGTCCCGGTCCTACAGACACGGGAAGCATTTCGTTGACCTCTGAGGTAGACGCCAGATTTCCTCACGGCTCCAATTTGGAAGCTGGCGTAGAATATCCGCTCTGTAAATACCAGTCATATCGAGCGGCTCCAAATGGGCATTTGGACGGCTGAGCAGGTCTGGCTTTCTTACCGGTAAATTCGCTGATTCGGCTGATTGTTGGGCACAGGCTTCTCTCTTCTGTCGCACGGCAACAAATATCCGGGCGCAAAGGCAGGCTGGAGCAGCAGCTGTGTAAAAACCTCGTTTGAGAGCGATTGAATATTGTTGGATTAGAGGCAGGGAGATCTCCAGGAAAACATGACCCAGCCTGCGGCGCCAGGCCCCCCTTCCACATCCCCCCGCAAAGGCTTGCTGTCGGGAGTCTGATGGGGGTAGGAGGACTCCAGCCTCGAGATGGTGTTATCCCACATGGTAATGCTGTTACATCCCTCTCTGACAATGGCTCTCCTCTTGTTTCTGGGCAGTAGTGCCCATTTTCTTCCGGGTGGCTTCGGGTTCGATACACGGCCTCGCCTTCGGCGGGACAGGCAGGAGGGGTTGGGTTGGCTTTGTGGCGCCTTGCTGTTAGGAGGCTAGACAAACCCAAGGGAGTACCGCCCAGGGGCGGAGCCAGTTTGAGAAGTACAGTCAGCTCTGTGGACTAATGGACCGACCGGCTGACCTCACAGTACGACTTCGTGGAGCTCCTGGATGGCAGCCGGCTGATCATGAAGGAGAAGCGGGGCCTGACCGAGGCAGCGAGTACGGGCCGCAGGGCGCGCTCCATCAATATGCATGAGGCCGGATTCATTCAGTACCTGGACTCGGGCACCTGGCACCTGGCTTTCTACAACGACGGCAAGAACGTGGAGCAAGTGTCCTACAGCACCATCGTCATTGGTGAGCACCGGCCGGCTCTGGGACAGGGGTAGCGGGAGGTGGCGGAGTACAGCTCAAGACGGAGGTAGAGTAATGGGCAAGGGTTTACGGGCTCCAGCTGAGGTCAGGGGAATCGCGTGATTGGGCTTGATGAAGCCCTCTCAATGTGCATTACCTCAGTTACACTTCGTTGACATTTTCCATCCTGTTCAGAGTTTTGTTTGAGCAAACAAAATTCCTCAATCTGACTTTGAGTTTGAGTTTTGGGGGCTTTCCAGGGGGGGCTTTCAGATCTGACATCAAAGCACTCCAAGGCAGGCTCCAACCACCGCCTCGTCTTTGGCTCACACTGTGTAAGCACTGTACCCCCACCCGGAGCCCCCCAGGCTAGTGAGACCCCCGGTAGCCATGAACCATCGGGCCAACCCGCACAACCCTCCCAGTTTAAACATTAAACTTGCAAAACGAGCAGTTTCACGGAAGAGCTTTAGATGGTACATCAGAAAGTGTCTGCTCTGTGGGCTGACATGTTAGGCTTCAGCTTTAGAAATTAAAATTGATTAGCAGCCCCTCGGGGCCCCACGACCTCATGAGCATGGAGCCGTGCTGCCTCAGGAAGTGGCCCGGCCAGCTACCACCTCGCTTTATTGCCATGCCAGGACTGCGGGGCTCCGCTGCTCC
Source organism: Mormyrus hasselquistii (assembly GCA_026779605.1). Taxonomy (NCBI): domain Eukaryota; kingdom Metazoa; phylum Chordata; class Actinopteri; order Osteoglossiformes; family Mormyridae; genus Mormyrus; species Mormyrus hasselquistii. The sequence continues at coordinate 10,970,220 of JAODKE010000055.1, forward strand.
CTTTGTCTGCCTGCTAATGAAATTATCGATGGGTGATGTCATAATCGGCCGACTTTAAACACCCGCCGAAACGTCCGATATGTCCGGGGGGCGGGGGGGGGGGGACAGGGGCAATAACAAAGCGGACCTTCGACCCTCTCTCTCGCCCGAGCACCCCCTCTTCTCCCTCTCCGACATCGATTTTGATCAACAGTGTAAATGAAAAATGAGCGTGTGGGTGGGTTTGTCGGGAGGTGGGGCACGGGTGATATTTAGCGCGGCGACGGAGGCCCCGCGCTCGCACACACGCCGACGCGGCACGTCACACGCCTGGGACAAAGATGTGTCACACGTCGCTCCTTTCGCTCAAGCCTGGAAAAAAAAAAAAAAAAAGGGAGGAAAATAACACCATTTTGCCGACGATTAATGACCATCTAGCCATGTGAGAAAGAGAGGTTTAGTCAGGCTGCCAGCTGATAATTGGTCATAACAATTTGTTGATTGGTTCATTACGGGGAGCCGAGAGGCGCACGCTCGCCTTAATCAAGCATCTGGCACCAGCTTAATTAAAGATAGGGGAGCGGGATCTCAGAAAGCAAAGCGGGGGGCGTTAAATCAGCCTCCCCATTAGTGCTGCATTCATGTGTGTGTGTGTCTGTGTGTGTGTCTGTGTGTGTTTGTGTGAGCGGGTATAACATACCTTATGGGGACAAAATGTCCCCACAACGTGATGAATACCCGTGTTTCCCGGTCCCCATAAAGGAAAACTCAGTTTAATAAAAATCTATGACTGCAATGAAAATATTAAAAATGCAAAAACGTATGTATGTATTTCGCTTGGTTTCTTACGGTTAGGGCTGGGTGGGGGTTAAGGTCGTCAAGGTTAGCGTTAGCATTTTTCCCATAGAAATGAATGAGCGGTCCCCATAAAGATATGTTTACCCGACGGGTGTGTGTGTGTGTGTGTTTTCCCCCTCAGAGTCCGTCATGGAGTGTCCTCACAATTGCCATGGAAACGGAGACTGCCTTTCTGGGGCGTGTCACTGTTTCCCAGGTTTCCTGGGACCCGACTGTTCTAGAGGTACGTATTTCGACTGGCTCTCGCTCTCCCAGTTGCCCGTCTTGGACACCCCCCCCCCTTAGTTCATGCTGATGACACCGTCGCCCTTCTCCCCACACCCGCCGCAGCAGCCTGTCCCGTGCTGTGCAGTGGGAACGGGCAGTACTCCAGGGGGCGCTGTCTCTGCTTTAGCGGCTGGAAGGGGACGGAGTGTGACGTGCCCAGCAACCAGTGCATCGACGTCCACTGCGGGGGCCACGGGCTCTGCATAATGGGGGCTTGCGTCTGCAACACGGGCTACAAAGGGGACAACTGTGATGAGGGTGAGCTCCGCCCCACCCACCCCCCCTGTTTCTGTTTCCTAACCCCCTTCATTCAGCTGACACATTCACCCCCCAGTGCCGTGCATTTTCTGTATATTTACAAACTGAATTGTTTCCTAAGCTCTCTGTCTGGAGAGCTTCAGGTGTTGCTCCTCAGACAGCCTTCCCCCCACCCTCTGGGGGGCGTGGGGGGTGTTCGAGGCCTCTCCCGCAGCCTAATGAGGAGCTAGCGTGCTGCACCTGCCGCACGCCACCCACTTTCTCCAGGATTACTCCACGCTCACTGGCTCCGTTGCACTCGTTCACTTCCAGTTAATGGCTCAATATTCCAGAAACAGTCGCAGTTTTCTACTTAGCAGAGCAAATAATTGCATCGATGTCCATATTGATATACTGGTTCCTCTCGACCCGAAGTCCTGTTTTCGTCAGGATCACAACTTTCGGACCAGATTGGATTTTCTGTGCAATTAGTTAACATTTGTTTTGTTTTTTTGTTTTTTTTAAATGCTGAGATCATTTTGTCATTGTTGAAGATTTTCCGCATTTTCGGCATTCTTCTCGATCTGGGAATCCCCTATCTTTGGTTCTCAATAAAGCAGATTTTATTGATTTGCTTCGTTACGAGATTAATACATTTAAGTCCTTGGAACTGTGCTTCTTCCAGATAAAAAGTTATGGATATAGCGATTAGGCCTGCCCTTTCTGGGTCTCTGTCCCTAACGGTGTGTCTGTCGGGAGCTCAGTCTTGCTTTAACAGGGGTGCCGCCTCTCTCGTTTAGACTAAGAGTACAGGTCAAGAGCCTTGGTGTGCGCCCCCCGCTGGGCGGGTCTTTGAACATCCCTTTAACCTCGCTCATGAGCCAAGGCCCTCATTCCAGCCTCACCCACCAGCTCCGCTCACTCCGTCTCCACCCTGCTCTCCCTCAGTGGACTGCCTGGACCCATCCTGCTCAGCACACGGTGTCTGCCTCCACGGCGAGTGCCACTGCAGCCCAGGATGGGGCGGCTCTAACTGCGAGATCCTGAAGACCATGTGTCCGGACCAGTGCTCAGGCCACGGTACCTACCAGGCTGAGACCAGCACCTGCATCTGCGACTCCAACTGGACCGGGTCCGACTGCTCCGTCGGTAAGACCCCCCCCCCCTCGCTAGGTCCGGTTTTCGGTGAGCGGCATCCTCTAATCACTTCCTGCTCTGTTTTTCTACGCTTTCTCCCTCCTCTGTGTTCCTGAAGCCCCTTCTGCTTGTCACAGCGTTAAGCGACTGCGATCGTATTGCATCAGATATTTTCAGGCGTTTGTCATATTTTTTGGAGGCTATAAAAATCCTTTATTCGTTCTCTCCTCAACAAGTGGGCCATAAAACGTTAAGTATGTGGGCCGGGGGGGGGGGGGGATATGAAGCGGGTCCCTGGCGCTGGGGCTTGTGGCATGGGCACAGTACATGGGGAACTCGACGGGAATGCTCATCTTCTCCATGATGTGGCACCAAAACGAAGCCATTTTTCACACAGAGCGAAGCGCTGAGGCCACACCCCTTTTAGCCACAGCCACTGAGACAATGTCAAAGCCACCCCCCGCTGGCCCCCCCTAGTCGCTGGGTGGAGAGACTCCTATTAATTAAACGCTGTGATTCAGCCTCCCGTTAACCGCACTTTAATTAATAAACAGCGTGGTGTGCCTCGCCCCCCCCCGGCCCCCCCAGCTCTGGTAAACACCTCCCACACTAATGGAATATTGATGACATCGCTTCGCACAAGGCCTCCTTCCAAGGAGCTGCTCCCTTTCACGAAAGCCAGTGCGAATCGGCAAAGTCCGAGGTCCCTTCAAGAGGAGGGGGGGGGGGGCAGGAGAGGGGAGATTGATAGGGATGTGGGGAAACGGAGGAAGAGGCAGGGAGAGAACACACTAAGCACAAATAAGCAGGATGTAGTCATGCTCCGTGGGAAACGCCATCAGTCCTCCGCCGAGGCACATGACTCAAAGCACTTGGGGCCGCCATCGATTTTCCTCACTGGCACGCTGATGGAAACAAGGAATGAAAAGCATTTGTTTCCGCGGCCCTTATGTAACTCCCCAGGGTGTACTTTATGACTGTTTCGGTCACCTTGCACAAGAAGCGGGACGCCTTACCGCGTGTATAATGCTACATAAGCATTCTTAATTGTTTCAGCTTTCATTAACTGGGTCACATGACTATTTAGTTGCTTTGTCTGCTCAAAAACGCTCACGGTCCTGCTTCCTTTCTGTTGATACTTTTCTGTAAGATGCAGCATGTTCCTCATCATACAGCTGAACGTCTCCTTACAGGCCAAGTCATAATTTTTTAACCTTTAGATCCCAACCCCAGCTGCCCCTATAGCTGATGTTAGACGGTTAGAGGGCTCGCACTTAATTAAGTCAGAATCTGTCCTGATTGGGTGCCCCCCCCCCAGCTATGCTCTGTGCTCTGTAATCCTCTTTCAGGGCCTCTTTTCATTCTCCACCGTCTTTTCAAAATGGATATTGTTTTTTTTTTCTATTTTAATTTATTTTTCTTGTTTACTTCATTGACCACAAGCAGAGCTTTTCTTCAGTTACAGTAATAGGGGCTTTTTGTAGACAAAAGTGTAATTTCCTCCTGCGGTTGGGAGCTGCAGTGATTTATGGATATCTCAGTGATTTATGGATATCTCTGTTGGGCAGCAGCTCTAGGCCTGCATGCTTTTTTTGTCCGATCAGGAGCCTCTGGTAATAACAATCACCTGACAGTTTCTGGGAGATGAATCAGACTCTGACACTCCACGTGTCATGCGAGCACAGCACTGCCCGCATTGTGTTTCTGTTAATCGATTCCGACACATTCGTTTGCCGTTTTCCGGCTCTGTGGCAGAACCCCCTGGCCGCATTAGGCCACACCCCCCTCACGTAATTCTCCTTATTCTATGGTGACCAGGCCAGCCCCTGAGATGCACTGCACACCTCGGTGGTCTGCATGCCGTGCTGAGAGGCTGTGGGATTTGCAAGATGAGTTTGATGACTTTTGGGGTTGTTTGTGTTTCAGCTGGCTCTGTATGAATGTTTCTGATGGGACTATTCCCCCCCCCACTCGTGTGTGTCCCATGTGACAGAGGTGTGCGAGGTGGACTGCGGCTCCCACGGCGTCTGCATCGGCGGCAGTTGTCGCTGCGAGGAGGGCTGGGGCGGCCCCGTGTGCGACCAGCGGACATGCCACCCGCGCTGCACCGAGCACGGCACCTGCAGGGACGGCAAGTGCGAGTGCAACCAGGGCTGGACGGGAGAGCACTGCACCATGGGTAGGTCCCACTGCTGTCGTCCCCTCTCACACTGTGTCAGAACCGAGCCTTCATTTGTGCAAAGCATGGTACGTCTCTCCAGGCGTGATGACAGCCCCCTGGGACTTGAACCAGCAACCTTTTAATCAGCTGCTTTACTGGCTTCCAAAGACAGTGCCCCCCCTCCCACAGAGCAGGCCTGCTGGATGGACTTTATTCCTGGCTTCTGCTTCCCAGGTTCAGGTCCCTGTGCTGGTGTTTAAGGAACCTCATCCGGGTCATGGTCTCATTCCGGCCTCCTGAAATCTCAGTGGATGTCTGACCATAAGACTAAGGAGGATTTGTGAATCCCACAGAGGAATGTTGTCCAATTAGGACAAGTTGGGGGGGTCGGAATTTCTGTGCCAAACATGGACCCATGCCGCACAAACAAACCTCCTTTATTGCCCCCCCCCACCTCCCGCTGCCCTGCTGTACTCACCATATTTCACCAGCGCAGCAGGCAGGTTTCAGCTGTGTCCAATTAGTCATCAGAAATAATTGTAAACCCTTGAAAACAGAGAAGAGCGCTTTGTTTCATCGAGCATCCTGAGAATTTCTTCATCACCGTACAGCTAATTGGGTCCGTCAGGCTGGACGGGTGGTATTACCTCGCGGTGTTCCGGATGCGCCCGGATTTCCGCGGCCGCGCCGGGTGGGTTATGGGTGGCTCTTCGCTGCTCGCGAGGCACCTTGAAGGCCGAGATGTGGGATCGGGATCGTTAACCGTAGCGGCGCTGCCGCCTGTTAGCCGGGGCGAGAGTCGCGAGTCCCTCTCGGTGGATAAGCCCTGGAGTCGCCCAGAGGCCTGGGGAGCTCGACACCGAGTCTTAACTTAAGCTGCTTATTTTCACTGCAGCTGGTTCGGTGAAGCCCGTGCGTCCCGTCAGGAAGCTACACCGGAACCGGACTGGCGCAGCAAAGTACTCGCGGAGCCTGGTGACATTTCACAGTGTGGGACTCGATACCAGGCTGGGGGAGGTGCACCTCGTCAGGGAGAAATCCCCGTAAGCTGAGTGGACGTGTCCAGGTCTCCGGGGGCGAGTCGGCAGAGGCGGCGCCGCTCATTTATAATCAGACCCCTTGTAAACCGGCTAAATTAAATTTGAATAGTTAGGGTTGTTGAAATTCATCAGGATTACGCTCTTTGCTTAAACAGGCGGAATCATTAACATAAAATACTGGACAGGAGACGTGCTGCTCCGGGTGGGGGGGGGCAGCAGGGGTAGTGTGTCAGGCCACTCAGCTTTGGCCTTGGCATGGTGTCGCACATGAGTATGTGGGACGGAAGACGCAGTGTAAAGGGACGGCGGCTGCCTCGCCAGGCCCCCTGCCTCAGGAGCCCCCCAGAATAGATGTCTGTCCTTTCCCTCCCTCCCGCACGTCCTTGAAATATACTTTTAATATATGTTTTTTTTCTCTGGACACGTTGGACCCTTCGTCACCGTGTGTCATGCATCTCCCCAATGGACAGCGTGTTTTTTTTCTTCTTCTTCGGTGTGTGTGTGTGGTGGGGGGGTAGGCGGTCAGCTGCTGGCCCAATAAACGTTAGGGGGGGGTAATCTTCTGGCCTGCATGAGAGCGACCAGTCGGGTTCCAGCGAGTTAATGAGGTCTCCTCGCGCTCTTTGACTCCGCGACCCGCCGTCTTGCCCCGCAACTACGCCGAAATTGGCACTGGTCCTGGGGAGAGCCGCGGCTAACCCCTGCACTACTCACTAGCCCTCCCCTCAGTGTCCCACATTCAGCTCTGCCCCCCCACTCCACTCAAAACAGGGCTGCATCTCCCCCCCCCCATTAATCATGTATTAACGTAGCCCCCGGTCAGATCGGGGGTATGGGGAGTACACCAGGCACCCGGCTGCCCTGTAACTAGAAGCAGCTGGGAGCAAGATGTGGGGGTGTGTTTGGGGGGGGTTCATTACGAGCCACATCACCTCCCCCCCCCCCCCAGGTGGCAGTGCCCTGGTAAGAAATGATCTCCGCTGTGCCAAGTAACGAAACTCTATATTGCATCAGATATGCTGCTGATGTGGGGTTTTTCCACACTGAACCTGAACAGCGTTCCCCCTTCAAGCTCTGAATAGCTTCTGCCCCGACAAAGCGCCTTTAATCCAATTATATGACAGCGCTTTGGGCCGCATCGCCGTGGTAATCTCTAAAGGCTCCTTTCACTGCCTCCCTGGCGTGTTTTTTTTTTTTTTATTTTTGTATACCCACATCGCATCGATGCCACAGAGCGACAGTTTCACGGCTTAGACACGGCTGTTCGTTTCCGGGGCCCAAACAGCCCCTTTCATCTCCCCCTGTAAAGATTACGAGCCTCAGACAGCAGCGTCTATCAGGAGCGTGACGTGTTTAAACGTGGCGCGGTGACTTCAGCCGGAAAACCTTTGTTGCGTTCTTTGCCGATGTAAAACAGCCCCGATAGCCAAGGTTACGTTAAGTGGCACGGAGAACTCTCCCCTTGACAGTGGAATAGGAAGAAAGCGGGAACGTCGCAGAACAGGAGGACAACACACAAATATGGGCAGCATAATCGCTGATGGGCTACTTTGAGCTGTATGTCGCATGTTTCCGCTGTTCACTCTGTCAGAGGCTTTGTGTTTGTTTATTCCCTTCGGCACACGTCCTCGTGGCAGGACGCAGATGTGAGAAGGGTGTTAATCACAGAGCCTCTTGCAGGTCATTCAGGAACAGTGAACAGGCATGTTCAGTAAAGCAAGTCCAGCTTTGTCAGGTGACCGGAAGCTCCCACGCTGCATCCTGACTAACCCCAACCCTAATTCTCCCCCAGACGGCTCACACACGTCATGCTGTACCCACAAACGATGGCTGCAGGCTTCCAAATGAGCTGGTGGAGAAGAAGGCCGGCATTTTTGATTTAATAATGTCGGTTTTAATAGTAATATATTTCAAACGCACTTGGATTTTCTATGCATTCTAAATAAAAGAATCATGACCTAGAAGCTAGAACAAAACGAATAATCCAATCTCTGTCCAGATCATCCCTGAACTGGTGTCTCCAGGCTCGGTTCACAGGATGCTAACTGGCTAAATGCTAACGCTGCCGGGCTGGCTCATGCTGATCGATGCTTATCGATGCCGCCCCTGACGTGGAGCCCTGGTTTGCCATGGCTCTGTGTGCAGGTGAGGGGCAGCGAAGACCTAGTGGTCTAGCTGGTTATTAAGATAAAATGAATCTGGGGCCCAGGGCATCTCCGCAGAGGGAGGCTATAAGTGGAGTGTCGGGTGTAGCTGGTCACAGAGTCGCTCAGTCAGCAGGCAGAGCAAAGGTACCGCTGTGCATGAAGCTGAGCTTCACCTGTGCTCCTCTACCTGTAAATGGGGGCAGCTTCTCCACCTGATTAAGAGGTGGCCGTATTGTGTCTGTGCACCATATTTAACGCTCAGGGAGGCGGGGTGGGGCATGCAGCCGGGAGCTGAAGCCATTTGTTTGGTCTCAGACACAGACTGATACATTCTGGGTACTTCCGTCAGAGGCTGACTAATCTATTGAGCTATACACGCATACCGATGTGGCCTTAGAGTGGTCGCATTACCATCGGTGCTGTTAAATCTTATTTTTGGCTGCATGCTGAAGTCATCCGATGAGAACGCTTCTGTGAGCAGGCCAGGCGTACGCTCTTTAAGGTTACCGGGCCGACAGCCCCGATTCCGCTGTGCTGATCTCGGCCCAGATTACAGAGTCACGGTGCAGATCGCAGGCGTTAGATTGGATATGACAGACTTCCACAGGCCCCGCTTAAGTGAATACAAGGCAGCCGACTGCCAGATAACGGCATTACCAACAGAGAGAGAGAGAGAGAGAGACCATCCCATTGGGCCTTTTAATTTGAAGCGGACAGGCCCCAGCACTCTGCGAGGTGTCTGTGGGGGACATGCTGGAGGAAAGCGGACCGCTGCACTCGGGTCAACAGCAGCAGAAGGGCCCGGTAAAATGAAAGTGCCGGTGTCATTTCCATCATGAAGGTGTCACCAGGTCCCTCGCTGTACAGGCTGCCGTTCTCGCGTCTGTCTGTCATGTCAGCGAATTTCTGTTCCCTGCTCTGAAACTTCTGCTTCTCTCTCTCTCTCTCTCTCTCTCTCTCTCTTCTCTTCCCCTTCTCATTCTCTCAAGATCAAAACCTGGAGAGGATAGTACCAGGTACTGTGCTTCCGTACTTTATTCGTGCTGTGCCTCACATCATCCTTGCACCCCCCCCCCCTCCTCCAGACAGTTTCCCCCCCACCTCCCTTTCCTTTGCTGCCCATCTGTCAGACCCAGAAAGCCATCTCACTGCTTAACCCCTCTGACAGCATTGCTCACCTGTCTGATCGCGAAGCTTTTACATAGAAAGAGACGAACTCCACAGTACATAATATAGGGGGAGGAGGAGCAGAAGTCAGCGTGCAAAGCAGGAGGATCCACAAACCCCTGTAAGGCTGCAGGACTGTGAACTTTCAAATGATTGATAGCAAGTATAATTACCCAGCATGCAGTGTTCTTAACATGTGACTCTAGATTTTTCTCCAGTGTCTATGTAAATCCAGCACATAAATTGAATATTAATGTTTCTCAGCTGGACAGTACTGTGGTTATGATATATACAGTGTTTTTCTCCCAATTAATGTCTCTTTATACTGTCTTTAATTCTCTGAATTAGATTTAAAAAGCAATTATTAACACAGTTAATCTTTTTAATTAAGTAGTATATTTCAATCACCCTTTTTAAAACTGCATGTCATTCCTTACTGATACTTTTTAATATGCCTGCTAAATTAGAACATACATTAGAGTCCTGTGTTGTATTGTAAGTGATATCACAGCATTATCTCATTGCCCAGATGCATCGCCTGCACTAGCCCAGGCAGAAATGGGATCTACGTCTGCAGTCATTTAAAGAATCTCGTTTTAGCAGGGTTTCGTTCGACACCGTTTGCCGCGCCTCATTCCCTCCCCGCTCCTACCCTCCGTGTTTGTCGCTCGTTCGCTCTGCCGCGTCCTTCACAAAGATGAGTTCTGAGCATTTTAATTTTCTTTCCCAAATCTCCCTCCTCCGGGGCCGTAATCGCAGAGAGGATAGGATATAAAGGTAACGGCGCCCGGGCCCCAGGGAGACCGTCAGTAGCGGCCGCTCTCTCTGCTCTCTGTCTTGAAGCACGGCGTGAACGTGTCTGTTCAGTCTCTCAATGTTTTGTTGTGATTCTTTCCTGGTACCTCATTCTTGTCCGTCCAAACTAATCAGACACACACAGCTCTTTATTTTTTTCGTTCTTGCTTTTTGTTTTGATTTCATTTAATTTGCTTTCGTTTGGTCTTTGGGAATCCTGTTGGTCTTGGCCCATGCACTTGCGGCCTGAATCCTGATGTATGTTAGGCTAGATGTGGGGCTGCTGTAGTTATTTCTTGGGCTTGGCTTATGTTGTATTGAGGAATGTCTCTCTTTTCTGCATAAAGTATAGAGCTGGAGGCGAGCAGTGACCCATCCTATGCTTTGTGCTCGTGTCTGAAATGTTCTGCGACTCCACATGGATGTGTGGCTGCTTCAAGCCCAGAAAGCTGCCTTTTCTCTTCTCCTTAATCATTTGATCATCTGGAGCTGAATGTTTAGGTCTCCCTCGGTACGACTCAATGGGGCCTGTCAACAGTCTGACCCAGCCAAAGAACTGGAAAGTTCTGGAAAGGAACACGACTTGCCTGTTTATTTTAAATTTGTCCATGGTGGCAGTGAGGAAAATTATTTCAGTTAGAAATAAAAACGGGCTTGTTGAAAGCGGTCCACATTCATGTGAACTTGCAGTATCCGTACATTTCTCAAGGCCTGTCAGTTGTTCTGTCAGTATATGTTCACCAAACACTGTTATTTTTGATATATGCTTTTGGTTTTCGTTTGGTTGTTTCGTTTGAATGAGAATGATATTCTTTGAAACCCCTCCCCTTTTGCTCTGCCTCTTTCTTTATTATTGGTTCCCGCATTTGACTGACTTCTTTGTCTCAACAGAGGGCTGCCCCGGTTTGTGCAACAACAATGGAAGGTGCACCTTGGACCAGAATGGCTGGCACTGCCTCTGCCAGTCTGGGTGGCGGGGGGCAGGGTGTGATGTCGCTATGGAGACCCTCTGTACGGACGGCAAGGACAATGAGGGAGGTGAGATGGAGGGAGTGTTCCTCTAGGGGACAGGTTGGTTCCACTATGCTGTTGAATGTTTGAGGGAAGAGTGTTATCCCATGGGAGAGCGTTAGTGGATGGAACAGTGTTAGCCCATGGGAGAGTGGTAGCCCATGGAAGAGTGTTAGGTCATGGTCTGAAATAGCAGGGTCAGGGTAGGCTTGGACACCCCTGCTAAAGCCTGTATGAATTCTTTCCACCCCAAAATAATGAAAAAACCCACCACTCTCATTGCATCCTATGGTGTTGAGTTATCCCTGTCGTCTTCCACCAATTCTGACCCTTTTGTGGTAGCGACCCCCCTCCCCCCCCGGCCCTGTCCTTCCACATTACACTCCAGTTCTCGCTTGTCTGCCAGCACCGTGGTGCTCAGTGGCATGATGGATGTCGGGGGCAGAAAGCGGGGAGAGGGGGACTTTCTGAAGTAGCGTTCTGCTCTGAAGGAGATGTCAGCTCTGGTATCTTGTTTGGCTGCGGAGGGCCTTACATTTTCCGGAAGGATGCTGGGATTGCACTCCCTGCACGCACACGTGAGGCACACCCAGGCAAGCAGCGCTCGTGTGAGAGCAGCTGTCCTTCGTGGGCTGCTCAGTCCAGACGTACCCAGAAATCTACTCCCAGTCTCCCTGTGTTACAGAGATGTTTCAACCAAGTTTGTGTAAAGGCCTACCGATTCGGGCTCCCCCCCATCGCAAGCAGTGAAAATTAGATTTTCAGTCCTCCTCGACGCAAATGGAACAGCCCTGTAAAAAAGCTGTGTCCCGCAGATGGGGATGTCATTCGCATGCCGCTTTATAAACCTCCCTCCCAGACAAGCACTGGGTTTTTATAAACTAACCAAGACGAAAGGCTCCATTTTACGAGGTATCCAATGGATTTTTACTGGGGGGGTGAGCAAAATGATTCTACCACAAAAATTTCTCCGGTGATGAAAGTCTGTAGGTGGTCGAAACATTTGCTACATTAGCACTTTTTTTCCCAGTGAACAGCATCATAAATAAATGATTTTGTAATCTGTTCTGAGTTTTTTTTTTTTTTTTACGGGCCTACATTTCATTTAAGTGACCGAAAATACCTTTTCACGATGGGCGCTTAGATGTTTCTAGATGGCACTGCTGGAGGCAGTGAAGGTAGCCTCATCGGACGCTGAGGCGGATCTCGCAGGCTGAACGTCGGGCATCCCCGTGCTGGAGGCCAGCTGCTCTGAAACAAACCTTTGTCCCCCTGCCCATTCAAGCTCCTGCAGTAATCTGACTGGCAACTATTTGAGGTTTCAGGCCAGGTGCAAGGGCGCGTCCTCACCAGTAGGTGTCCTCACTGTTGCAGACGGCCTGGTGGACTGCATGGATCCCGACTGTTGTCTGCAGAGCTCGTGTCGCAGCCAGATCTACTGCCAGGGGTCTCCTGAGCCCGCTGAGCTGCTCGCCCAGGCCCAGCCCTCACTCACTCCCCAGGCTGCCCGCTCCTTCTACCAGCGCGTCAGCTTCCTACTGGGGCCTGACGGCAGTCATGTGATCCCCGGAGAGAACCCCTTCAACCAGAGGTACAGACTACACCTCCCGCCATGGCTATCATGCTGTCGTACCTCTTTGCACACCATAAATTTAAGTACTTAAGCGTTCGACAGAGGGACAATCCCAGGACTTGAATTGTGAGCTTTCAGGTTACAGTTCTGTGGTCTGTTCCTAAGGTTTTAAATCCAAATCGTTTCTGTACAATCCAGTGAAGTCAATAGGACTGTGTTTCCCAACTTGGTCCCCGGGGACCCGCAGACGGTCCATGTTCTTGCTCCCTCCCAGCTGCGCAAGAACATGAACCATCTGAGAGTCCTTGAGGACCAGGTTGGGAACCACTGCAATAAGAAACAGTTTCTTCGGGGTATTTCACTGGACACCGATACCTTTCCGTTCAGCCTTGTTCTCTGTGCCTCAGAGAACTTGATGTTATATAGGGGCCGTTGTGCACAACGGTGTTATAGCATGATCGACAATGTCGAAAAAGCCAGAATTATTAAGTTTGCAGACAATGAGTTGCGGTTCTGTGATGAAATGGTAAGTGTAGGAGTGTGTGAGTGCCCCAGTCACGTCCTTCCTGTAATCCAATCAGAGGTCATTCTCTCGCTATTTTTGAGAGTGGGACTTGGGAAAAGTGGTCATCTAATAGTATTGTAGACACTGGGGAAATGTGGCAGGCTTTTTCTGGTCGTTATGCAGTGTAATATTCCACCGACAAGGTCAGAAAGTGCCAGTGCGACTACACCCGCGTCTTACCTTGTCGCTGCAGTGCATTTCGTTAGAACTTCGCAGGCTCATCTCCTCCGTGTTTTGTATTAGGCTCGTCTTGTTTCCGTTAGTCCATTAGCCAAATTCATCTTTGTCTTGTTTTTCTAGCTGTTCACAATCTCATCTTTGTATTGTTTTCTTGCAGACGTCTGTTTTGCTTTGGTTTTCGCTCAGTTCTCACCAGCTGGCCCCTCTTGTTTTTGTTGGCTGTTTGTGGACTCACGTCCGTTAGTTTTTTGTTTTTGTTAGCTGTTTGCGGACTCGTCTGTTTGATTTTCGTTTTTGTTAGCTGTTTGCGGACTCGTGTTTGATTTTCGTTTTTGTTAGCTGTTTGCGGACTCGTCTGTTTGATTTTCGTTTTCGTTAGCTGTTTGCAGGCTGACCTCATTGCTGTCTGCCGCTTGTGTTCTTTTCTGTGGCTGCCTTGGGAGCTCGGTTTCACCCAATGGAATAATGGACACAATCATTCCGTGTGATGGTGTATCGACGCAGCGGCGGTACCAACGCGCCAGTCTGCACCAGCCAGCTCTTTTCACTGTTTGTTTAGGCACTCGTCTCCCTAATCAGCACCAACCTCCAACGCTATGCTCAGTGAGCAGATTCACAGTTCGCAGTTGTAAAATCTTCCCCCAACTTGAAAAGCTTTTGTAGCAGCGCCGAAGGCCAGCTGTATCCAGCCCTACCCCCCCCCCCCACATACACACACACACACACACCCCACCACTGCCTCGCTTTTTGAGGAGCATGATTCTGCTTATCTTCAAACAGGAGCAGTAATAAGTGTGTAATTAACACCTTGGCATTAACACCTAAGTGCATGAAAATGTTTCGCATCAGAAACATGAGAGATGGCCACATATGTGTCATGCGGTGTGCAAAGGTTGTCGGGGAGATAGCAGAAGCCAGGAGGGGACACATGTGCCCCGCCCACCTCCCCTCCCCCCACCAAACAACATGCCGTAATCTGCTGCTAAGTATCAACCTCCACTGTAAAGGCTTAAACAAGCTGCCACTCGCCTCTTTGCACTGTTAACCTTTCGTTCCTGAGGCTTGAGGCCTGCAAACGATGTCTTTTGGGAGTGTCCACTTGGCCCAAGTAGCCACGTTGAGATGGAGACCAGCGGCTGTGGGGCAGAGACACCACTATCACGCCAGAGCAGGAGACCGCGGGGCTGAAACATTCATATAAAACTGGGCCATGCGTCCTGAGACATGAGGCACCACTGGGCCCTGTGGTACTGAAAAGGTCTCTGAACAGGGCCTCTGTCCTGTCCTGGTTCAGAATTACTACAGGACACTCTCTGTCTGTCCTGTCCTGGTTCAGCATTACTACAGGACACTCTCTGTCTGTCCTCTCCTG
>JAODKE010000055.1:11001420-11015345 GCA_026779605.1 Mormyrus hasselquistii
CCAAAGGACCCGAGTCTCCTCAGGATGTAGAGGAGACCCAATCCCTTTGTACAGGCCCTCTGTGTTCACAGTCCACTCCACTAGTCTGTGTGTGTGTGTGTGTGTGTGTGTGTGAGCAGGGTATACCTTACCTTATGGGAACACAATGTCCTCACAACTAGATGAAAACCATTTTTTTTTTCCCCTTATGGGGACCAGGAAAGGAAAACTCAATTTAATAAAAATCTGACTGCAATGAAAAGGCTAGAAATGTAAAAACTTCTATTTTTCTTGGTTGTTAATGGTTATGGTTAGGGCTGGGTCTGTGTGTGGCTGTGTCTCTGTCTGTCCATCTGTCTGTGACTGTCTGTGTGTCTGTAAATCTCTCCCTGCGCCTTGAGGGTGGAGGGAACCTCGAGCAAATGCACTGGCCCAAAGCCATTAAAGCTTATACGTCGCCTCTGTTGAAGTGCTGAAACGCTGACGGCTTTTTAAGCACTAAATTACGAGCTGTTGCGTGTCTCCCAGTGTGACGAGCTTGCCACCGGTGGCTATTTACATCTCGTGTGCTGGATAGAGCCTCGCTTTGAACCTCGGCTTTTGCCTTATGGCTCACGGCTATGAATTTGCAGTGTTGCCCTGGAGCGACGGAGCGCTCGACAGAGCCGGCCGCATGGCCTCAAGACACGGAAGGTCCCGCAGCCCAGAATTTTCCAAGTCTCATGCTCCACCCCCTGACTTTCTACACCTGACACCATTTACCTGTCCGGATACAAACAGCCACTCTAGATGAGGCATGTTTTTATTCGCCATGGGGGAGAGGACCTTTGGTTTCTAGTAGAATCTAGGTAACTATCTCCCCGCCCCAAATTAGGCCACACAGTTGATTGGCTGGCACTCACTGATTGGCTGTGCCGTGTCGTCTTCCCGGTCATGTGATCTTTTTGTCTCCCTGTAGTGGTGGGTGGCTATAATAACAGAGGTCTGCACAGCTGTAATTAATTAGATGGCAGCCTCTCCCAGCAGCTGCGCAGACCTTATTTTGGTGTGTTTCATGGAAAGCTAACTTGTACTCTGTGTCTCTGTCTGTCTGGCCAAAGCCTTAGTTAAACAGCTCTTCCATTTAATTACATTTAAAATTGAAGGGAGCAATAAATAATGTATAAGCATTTGGAAGGTCTGCTTAGTAACGGGCCCCAGAGCTGACGACGCCTTCCAGCGCGCAGACATCGCCGCCTGATCGCAGCGGACGTGGCCGCAAAGCCTCAGAGACGAGGAAGGCCATCCTGCAGGTGAGAACGGGCTCACGGAAACTTCTGGAAACCCAAAGGATGGCGGCGAGTGTGCAGGCTGGCTCAGCTCAGCGGTGTGGACAGGATAGCAGTATCCTTCTTTTCTTGGAGAAAAGAAGGACGTCAGTATATAATCTGTGACTCTGAATCTTATAGAGCTTAAGCCAGAGAAGAATGCCAGACATTTTATATGGTGTTAGGATACCTGAAAGTCTTTCGTTCCAGTGTTTTCTCCGCCTGACTGACTCTGCCTTATTGAGTAACAGCCCATTTGTGCTGGTGAGCTGCACTCCTTCCCATAAATGCTCTCACTTATCAGTAGCGCTCCTGTCCTCACAGCACTTAGGCAGCCAATCATTCAGCACAGAATGCCTGAAGAGCCCCCCCCCCCCCAAAGGCGGGCGAGCGGGGGCGAGGGAGGCACACTTTCCAGTCGACTCCGCTGTACAGTATCACTTCTCCTCCCAGATGGGAGTTAACTGACCTTGGGACCAGAGCCTGGGCTCCTACGGAGCACCAGCCGCACTCAGACTGAGCTATGTGCTGTCCTCGTGGTCCAGCACCAGCCGCACGTGTTAACATCATGCTCCACAATCCTGTTCAAAGATTCAGGAACTGCAGACACCATCAAACTGGACCATGTATGGCCATATGTTCACCAAGGCCTTTTTGGGAAAGGTGGGTCTGCCTGTCCGGTCATAAGGGGACCCCAGCAGCCGCAGCTTTGGCCTTCGTTTAAGGGACTTTCTCACTGTCACATTAAATAGATGTGAGATTATAATTATTTCATTGATCAAAAGATGCAATTCGATTCTTCCAAAAAGGAAAAAGTCAGATCCTTTCAACACATTCCTGTAGCATTGACTTTAAATAAGACGCTGATCTGTAGATGTGCAACAAGCGATTTGTTTGAAGAGCTGACAGAGAAACGCAACAAACAGCCTCTCCTTGACATGCAAGATTGCTGTGTTTTTACGGCTTTTCACCACAATCTGTGCTTGCAGGTTTCTTGACAGGACTGAGTTATCAAGGAAGAGAAATAGTTCAGCTTGGTATCCCGGCCTTACTTTCACCTCCTGGTTTGGCAGGTGGGTTTTATCTCGCCCCCGCTTTATAAATCGCCCGCTTCTGGCAGGTCAGTCTCTGCAGAAAAGCAGAACCAGCCATGGAATTTGATGCTCTCCTGAGACTGCTGCTCCCATTGGAGCGCGAAGCGGAAGAAAACGGCCGGGATAAAGTGGAGCGTAAGCGACGGGTCATGGCATAAAGGAGCCACTGATGTATGTCAGGAATCCGCCCTCACTGCCGCCCACGCGGCGATATCACTCCAGGACCGTCTGTACACATAGTCGGCCGAGCGTTAGCCGTTAGCAATACCGCATTTCCGTGTTTCAGCACCTCTGTCGTTCCTCAGCTGAACTCCTGAATCCGGCTGCCTCTGTAAGCTTAGGGACTGAACCAAGCAACCAGACTTGCCCAGAGACCTGGAGAACAAAGCTTTCTTTACAGGCCACCAAGGCTGCGTTTCTGCATGTCGGCTCTGTGCGTCTGTGAGCCGTGCTGGCTGCTCTGGCTTCGGCATGTTCCCAGTCCCCGTCCCTTTAAGGCCTGGATGCCATCTCCCCCATGTAGCAGGAAGCATCCAGCAGGCATGCTGGTGCATGGAGGGGAGGGGGTATGGCTCGGGCTGCAGCCACGCCTCCTCCGCTCCGGGGGCGAGCCCGACTGTGGATGGCCAGGACAGGTCCACGTCCACGGGAGCTCTGAAGTTCGTTATCTGCGCTCTGCAGAGCGCCGCTAGGGGCAAGGCTCTGCAGCCTCCAGGTGGCCAGCAGAGCGTTTTCATGGCATTTTTCTGCCATGTTTGGGGCACAAGGGGACGAACGCCAGTGTCAGCGGGTTTTCGTCACTCCAGTAGTTAGGTTAATGCCAGGCCAGCTACCTGCTGTTTACCATAGGAGCCGGAACATCAAGCCGTGTCAGAGCGCGACGGTGAAGCGGGCCGTAGCCAGGCTGAACCCGTGGAACGCCAGCGTGCTCCACGTCATGGATGAATCGCATGCGCTCAAGAGCGTGCAGAGCTTGACAGGATGTACTGAGATGTTGCCCAGCCCCCCCCCCCCCCATCACCACCCTGCACACTCTCACATGCCCCGGTAACAGCGGTTGTCAAGTCAACAGTAGGGACGTCTTGGCGACACGCTCGCTGAACCGAATAACCACCTTTTATTGGCGCCGTTCCTCTGCCAGGAGAGGCAGGGGCTCCTCCCCCCGATTTGGACGTCCCGGGTCTCCGCAGCAAGCCGCCCCCCTGCCCGAACATCTGCTCCATTTGATCTCTGCCACCTGCCCCAGGACCGACTGCAGAGGCGTGGCAGTGAAGTGGCACGTCTGAAAAGCTGGGGGCACCGCGGCGTGTCACCCCGCGTCTCTGGTGTCAGCGTGTGCGCGTGTACCTGAGGGCCTCAACCAGCCAATCCTGTTACCTCTCACAGCCTGGGGAGGGTGTACCCTGCTGTGCCCAGGAAGCGAGTTTCACGGTGACGTGTTTAGGTCCGTTCAGTGTTCTGAGCGTGCGATGAGGGACATGGGTTTTTCATGACAGGGATGGCAGTTGCCATGGCGATACCAGGACAACAGCGCTATCAATCTGCTGAGCTTAGATGCTGATGGCCGTTTCTGTTGGAGACAAGGAAGGAGTCCTGTCGCTCTGTTAGACGTGAGGGTTCTGTGGCATGGGGCAGTGGGATGCAGGGGTCACTTGAAAACTCAGTGGAGGGGGTGTGGGGAGCTGAGGGGCTTGCGACCCACAATTACCAGCCCCATGCCGTAACACTGTATGCTGTTATTATTATTATTGTTATTATTATTATTATTATCCTAGCTACTCTGACTGAATGATATTCCCCCAGCTGTACTTGCCTGTTTTAGGCTGGTCTGGTATCAGTGGCAGCAGGTCCTCCACATCTTCCTGTTCACAGCCACCCTTTAAACGGAGTGGCGTCTGACATTTTGCGTTTATAGTTCATATCTCAAAGAGAAGCTGTGCTGCCTGTCCACAGCACACTCGGCCGGCAGATAAACCTCCGCGGCTTCCCGGATCGCGCGCGTGTCACTTGCTTACCACAGGTAGCGGGCTGGGTGGCCCCTGTGCGAGGAGGTGGGTCAGAGGAGTGTTCAAGCAGCAGGTGTAGGGCGTCCACAGCAAAGCTCTGCATTGGTTAACGGTTGCTTTTATGTCCAACGGAGGGAAAAACACATTTTCCTGGGGTCATAATTCCTGTGGATATATCGGATCTGAAATTCCGATAGTGACACTGGAAGCACTGGGAGTCCTAAATAGGCAGGCCTGAAATGGGGGCGGGGGACACAGGACAGCACCCCCCGCTAACCAACAAGAGCAGACACGTGGAACGGGAGCGTAGTGGCGGGGGCGAGACAGCTACAGCCAGCCTCCTGGGGGGGCGAGAACACCACTGAGCTGGAGATGTTCCAGTGTCTGCCTGTCAGGTCACACGGAGCACAGCAAAAAGCACGGCTTACCAGAAACATCCGTCACACACATACACTCGTACATGACATGCCACAGCCATCCAGAAAATCTCTCAAATACCCATCTCCTAAATTCGTACACATAGTATTCCCTGTCTGTATCACACACACACACACACACACACGATCTTCTGCCAAACTGAGGACTTAAAGTGAGGCTAGACATCTAATTTAATCTACCCATATGGGCCATACTCCAGGAAATATCAGAAGGGCGCCAAAAAAACACACAATCAGCAGACAGACATCTACAAAGCCTGTGTGATCGAGACGTGCTCTTTGTAACTGAGAGCAGACCGAACTGCTGAAGAGCGATGGATGAGAAGATTTTAAAAAAAAAAAACATCAAACCTGGCTGCCTCTTTCTGGGAATTTGCCCGCAAACTTAGTTTCGTTTAAGACAGGAGAGGAAAAGACAAAGAGTGTGCTCATCAGACACGAGGCCGTTCAGTGCCCAAAGTTATGCAGTCGGAGCCTATACTGGTGAAATCCCTCACGCCTCACCATTCCTCTGATCAAAGGATGGAGGTAGCCCAGTGAGTCACCAGTATTTCACACCAAGCAAATATCCAGGGCCAGACATGTGACCAGTAGGAGCGGCGTCATCATTCACTGGAGTGCGGGACTCTGCCGGGGCCGGTCCGATAGGGAGATCTGGCCGTGCGTGTGAGCTGAAGCCATGTAGAACGAAATCTTCAGACGAAACTGTCAGCTAAGTGGAACTGCTAAATGTCAATGCGCGTGGAGAGTGTGAGGGTGTGTGAGGGTGTTCCCCGGAGAGCAGCAGACCGTGTGCAGGGGGAGATGGGAGAAGTGTCACCTTGAAGAAGCGTGTCCCACATGTGGGAGCCCCTTGGGTTTAGGGTATCCCCACCCCAACTCCCCAAAACCTGTTAGAAGATTCCTAATTCATTCTGCTTCCCTTAGAGCTGCAGATTTATGGTGAGGGCAGGGCTGTGGTGTCACACCTCCGGAGCCTCAGCCTCGGTTTTCCGCCCCTCTGTCCTCCTGGAGTTGATGTGGATTTTCCTCCATGTGCTCCGGCGGCCTCCCCATTCCTCTGGTTTCTCCTGTTGTCCAAAAGTAGCTTAGATGGATGGTCAAATAGTGTGCGAACCCTGAGACGGACTGACTTTCAGGATCCTCTGCCCCGTCGTCCTGGGGGGAGGATCCAAGTTCACCACAACCCAATGCGGGACAAGCAGTTATGGAAAACGGATGGATGAAATTTATCACAATCTTCTCACTTTCTTCTCATAATTTTATATTTAGACTTCCCCTACTTTGAATCTGAGTTTCTTATATTTTGCTAGAGGAATACAAAACAATAGACAAAAAGGAAAATACACACGCCAAACAAGAGAGGGGCTACGGTGAGCTGGGATGGCCTCCCCGTTTCTTTGCAGCATGTAGTCTATGGTCTAAGCCAAAGACACAGCTTGACCCCTGCAGAGACTCGAACCAGCAACCGTCTGCTCCCGACTGCATCCTGAACCATTTTATGTCACAGTTACATGTACAAAATAGGAGGCTACAGCAAAACGATCAGTTTCACTCATTTCTCAATATATGGGTATGCGGCTGTGTAAAATACCTTTTTTTTTTGCAATCTCCAGCCTGGCTCTTCCCTGCTTTATGGCCCTTCATTGATGAAGGGCTTCTTCCTTGCTTTATGGGTCTTCAGTCCTGTTACGAACTCGTCCTAGCAGTGCACCTCACACCACTTAATGTTTCCCTTTCTTTCTGAGAGTCATCTGAGGTCATCCTCCAATTAAAAGTTGACGTCATCTCTGGCATTGGAAAGTTACTTCCGCCCTCTTCCTGGTTGGTTTTCAGTCATTGCCAGTCTCTCCTGCCTCCCCTCGGTCTTGTGTACTGCTGTCTTTGAAACTTTGAGCCCAGAAACAGCCTGCCTCACTGTGAAGCCTCCTGCCAGCAGGACCAGGATTAAACCAGAATTTAAAAATATAGATTTTTAAAAAAATGTACTGGTCTCTTAATATTTTCCAGCGCAGTAGCTTCTTAGCTGACAATCTCTTCTGGAAGTGTTCACAGTGTTTACCCATTTTTCAGCTGGATATTTAGGTTAAGTACCTTTTCAAGGGTACAACAGAAGCAGCCCTCCTGGGAGCGTGATTTCTGCTCCGCGTCCTTAATCACTGCACTGCCTGCCGAGCCCCTGCAACCCCCTACTCGAGTCAGACGAGGGGTGTGCGATCCAGCCTGCCAGCTACTTGGGAGGACCTTTCAGGACTCTCTGGGCTCAGCGACGACTTCAAGCAGGGCCCCAAGACGGCGTCACATCCCATTTACATGAAGCATGACACCACATCAGAGCTGTCAGTGGCGCGGTGAGTCCTCGCCGTGGCAACGCGGCCTGGAGGAGAGCCTGCAGGGTCCTCACGGGATGAACGGCATCTCAGGGCTGCGTGGTAGACAGCAGGAAAACGTGATGCGCATGGATGCAGCAGAACCGCCCTTCTCCCCCCTCCGTCTCCATCTGCCCACCCCATCCGTATAAAGTGAACCCGCTGACATGCTCGCCAAATGTGTCCCACTTTCGGTAAAGTGACGCAGGACTCGGAGACCTCAAGGATCTGCGGGAAAGTCATGTGACACATTCTG
The DNA here is from genome assembly GCA_026779605.1 of Mormyrus hasselquistii. NCBI lineage: Eukaryota > Metazoa > Chordata > Actinopteri > Osteoglossiformes > Mormyridae > Mormyrus > Mormyrus hasselquistii. The sequence continues at coordinate 11,008,869 of JAODKE010000055.1, forward strand.
TTGTTTCAGTTGTTACATTTAAACAACCTTAATATTATTTCTCATCGGCTAAGGTGCGACAGCTGGGAGGACACTTATATAGTCATTTATTAATCAGAAATGAGCTATTTGGTTTTCTTTTCTTGTAGCCTTTTGACAGAACACAAAGAAAATATCACAGGTTTACAACCACGAAAGTCAGGTCTGGTAGTTATTCAGCCGTGAACAGGTGTGATAAACAGTCTCAGATAAACCAGAGTCTACATCTAATCCCCATAATTTTCAACTGATAACTTTCGAAAAGGCTGCATTTTTATCTCTGACGTTTGAATGCAAGCTGTCAGTAGGCAAACATTCATCGCTGACGCAGACTCCCACACACAGTAGCTATTCCAGACATTCCACCACCCATTTGTGAAGCAGGTCTTTGCGTGTCACCTTCTTTGCTCAAATGCGTCGACAGTGTGGTTGTCGGTCTCATTCCAACATGTCTCCTCCACTACACTAGAGGCCGCTGCCTTTCACTTTCGTACCTAAATAACTGCCGACGACTATAGTGTGTGATGCACATTGAACTAGCATTGTGAAAGTCTCCTTGCTGTGCTAAACCTAAGTGCAACAAGATGGTGACCAGAATGAGAGTCAAATCGCCAATATTCAGCTTTACTGATGCAGTGCAAGCGGGGGCATCTTACCTTCTCGGGTATCAATGTAAACACTAAAACCGCCAATGAAATATTCAGCACAGGCATTTTTTTATAACACAGATAAATTATTGACAATGTATGGGAATGTACTTGAGTGCACGGCATCATGAGTCTAAAGATATTTCAAAGCTTCTTTCATCTCCATTTCAATTGTGCAAAGGCTCTGAGCGAGGTCCCAGGGGACACGTGAATCAAAGGTGGATCGATTTTTTGAGGCATAACCCCCTTCTTCCGTCGCTGCCGCCTCATGAATCGGAACAAACCGGTTTTGGGGAACGTGCTCCTCTGCTGAACCTGGGTTGGTTTTTGGTACAGGAACCTTGAAATCAAACATTTAGAAGGGTGAAAAACTTTTGGTAAGAGACTCCGAATCCCCTGTCCAGCAGAGACTTTCCTTTTCGGCTGTCACTGTTTGCTTCTCCCAAAAATTGGCCCTGTCGTTCATCAGGAATGGAAGATCGGCAGGAGCCCAATGGTCTAGGAGAACACAAAACAGCCCGAGGCCGAACAGCCCACACTGGGGTCCCGTTGAAGTCAAGGGACGAAAGCTTAACCGATCTGATTAGTTGAGAAACTTTGGTCGTCGCCCTAATTGGTTGAGTGCCTGCAAGCCCCTTGCATGCCGGGGAACTCGGGATCATGGCTTCTGGGGAAGCGCCTGACAGTAAATCCGAGTGGCGTGACTTGACGGCGTGACACTGACACCGTCATTTGTCAGTGCGGCGTGCTCCGGGGCGCATGCTACGCTGGTGTTGGAAACACACCGTTGGCTTGACAGAATCTAACCTTTTTGTTTTAGTGGTTTTGGGACACAAACACTGGAAGGATCTCTGGAGTCTGCCTCGTCTAGCTCCTGCTTGCAACACGCGACTGTCAAGGAAGATGTAGGCCCGTGAAGATAGTCCTGACTCGCTCTGTTCGCCGTTACCCAGCACCGTTTGGCAGTCGCCTCAGGGTCTCTTTAGGGAAAAGAATTATAGCGCGTTGACTAACCGCCTGGTGCCCTTTGCCCCACTGTGACAACGGAGCAGGATGGTGCCTTTTCTGAGTCCACAACCTGTCACGTTTTTTAATCTTAGACAATTATGTGCTGGAGAAGCGTCGTGTCCAATCGCTGTTGGCCACCCCGCCGCAGCCCCCGCCTGGAGGAGATCCGCACGCTCGGCCACACTCCCCCGTGCTGGGAGGCCGGCACGCGCAGGCTACCAATTTATGACATTTTCAATAAGCGTCCCTCCCTGAGAACAGGAAGTGGAAAAGTGCTGCAGAAATGATCATCATTACACACTTATCCCCGCGTGTCCGCGGCGCGCCGTGTCAGCTGTCAAGCGCCGCAAATAAAGAGCTGACAGTCAGTGTAGTTTCCAGCCGAGCGGTTTGGTGGAGACGTCGCTGATGATCTCTGAAAGTTGCAGCGTGCCTCCCCCCCCGCCCCCCCTCCCATTTTTTCGCTTGCCGACAGCCTGATTTCGAGATAGGCGGGCCGAGAGTGTCAGTCATGAGAGCTTTCGGCTCCTGTCAGCCCCGGGAACATCTCAGCCCTCTAGGCAGGCTGACCCTCAGGAGCCCGTCGGGTTTCTTCTCAAGGTCATTCCCGCCCAGGCAGCTTGTGCGCAAATCACGCTGCCTCTCAGAGCCAAACGATATCCTTTAATACCCCCCCGCCCCATTCCCCCTCCTATTATGAAGTCGTCCGGAGGACTGGCTGCCACTGAACCGGCCTCCTGAAATAACAGAAATGTGCCACGTGAACGGCAGGGTGGCGGGCAAGGCTGTCCGGGTGGTCTGCGCAGTGACTATAAAGCGAGACAACAAAGGACGGGAGAAAAGAGAGGAGGCCTTGAATCAACCGGGACTCAGGAAAGTGGAAGATATGGACGTGACTGAACTTATGCTGAAACTTCATGGACTGTCTGGACACGCTCTGAGCACTTTAAGATGACTCAAGGTCTGCACATGCTCAGAGGACGACTCGAGGTCTGAGCATGTTCATAGGGCAATTTGAGGTCTGGGTATGTTTAGTGGGCAATTTGAGGTCTGGGCGTGTTCAGAAGACAGTTGGAGGTCTGGGCGTGCTCAGAGGACAGTTTGAGGTCTGGGCGCGTTCAGAGGACAGTTTGAGGTCTGGGCGCGTTCAGAGGACAGTTTGAGGTCTGGGTGTGTTCAGAGGACCGTGTGAGGTCTGGTCATGTTCAGAGGACCATTTGAGGTTTGGGCATGCTCATAGGACCGTGTGAGGTCTGGGCATGTTCAGAGGACAGTTTGAGGTCTGGGCGTGTTCAGAGGACAGTTTGAGGTCTGGGTGTGTTCAGAGGACAGTTTGAGGTCTGGGCATGCTCATAGGACCGTGTGAGGTCTGGGTGTGTTCAGAGGACAGTTTGAGGTCTGGGCATGCTCATAGGAAGGCAGCCAGGAGCATTCAGGACATGGCTACAGATTCAAATCCCCTAAGAGCCTTGTGTTGTACTTTTGAACAAGGCACCTCTCCTGAATTACTTTAGTGAAATATCTAGTAGATAAATAAGCCATTATTTAATTGACTTATTTATTATTGTTGACTTAGTAATTGTTGTATTTATTCATTTGTTTGTTTGTTCATTATGCATATGGCAAATGCTGACTGTGCAGGTTTTGTGCTACAGGTGGACTTATTGTTGAGTTTGTTTCTAACTCTGGCTTTTATTCTGGTAAGTGTCCTATTATCTTTATCAGGCTTGACTCACAGTGACATCCTGCCAGTGGCCGAGAGAAAGGTCATCTGGACGAGAGCCACTCTTCACAGAACCTTGAGAGGCTTTCAGGTCCGCGAGGATGAGAGCGTACGCAGTAAACGGCATCTGAAGAAGCCAAAAGGGTCCATCAAACCTCATTGGGAAGGACGGGCACGGAAAATAGAAACTTCCCGAGATCGCCTCTCCTGGGCCTTCAACAAACTCGGCGATTCCTGAGGTAATATTCTGCTGATCAATTATTCTTTATCTTCATTTCCAAGGTTGGAGACGATAGAAATGTCAGGCACCAGCACCACATGTGGTCTTGGCTCTTCTGTGAGACAGGCTCCTTCTGAAATTCTAATTTGGAATGACCTCATGTAAGTATTCCGTGACACGGCCCCAGAAGCCTCCTCTAATATCCTAAGACGCTGGGCTTCAGAGCGAGTCGCCTGCTTCCGCCGCGGCGGCGCATGACTGGCAGGGGGACACGGCAGGAATGTAAAGCTGAGAGTTGGGCCGCACATGGTGCTGTTTGTAGTGTTTAATTCCCTATTAAATGATCAACAATCTGCTTAACAAGGACAGAAGCGAAAAACATGCAGGAAAAAAAAAACATGACAATTGTAATGAAAGAAGACTTTTGATTTCTCTGTGATGCTTTCTGTTTACAGTAGACTTAGCTTATTAGGGCTTCCTGTTTTGTCTGATATCATTAGTTATTTTACTCAATCCAGACTTTTCCCCTTGTTTTGATGATGCGCGATTGTGAACAAGGGGCAGAAGGTAATACATCATTTTCATTTATTCTTGTCATGTTGACTGTTGATCCCCCTGTGGAGGATGATGTCTCGCTGGCTTTTGTTGTTGCAGGGCCGAACCCCCCACCCCAGCTCTCTGGGTGTCGAATATGTGCGTCCCCCCCGAGTTCTTGAGCTCTTTCTCCCTGCTCCCATCTGATTGGCTGAATGCATGCTGGTCCTCAGAAATCTTCCAATGAGAATTGTTCTCAACCGGTCTCACATGGTTAGATCATGTTGGTTAAATAAACATTGTATTAATAACTTGACCATATGGACTGGGTCATAACATATGCTGGAGCTCTCGGTAATTTTATCTATCAATTGCAACTTAGACTCGCATCTCTCCATGGCGCCACACTGTGGTGGACTGGAGTGCCCTGCCCTTGATTTGATGCTGCACAGGTCCGTACCGGACCGGACCATTCCTAATCGGACGTCCCTGTGAATGTAATTCACTGCCTTGCCGCTGAGGAGGTTTTGCGCGAGTGGCCTTATATGGGGGAATGAAGGGTAACCCTTCAACATAAAGCCAACCATGAGGTCCATGTGAACCGAACCAGACCAGCATCAGGAGCCGCAGAAACACCAGGTGCTCGCAGGACGTTCTGAGAAGGTTCACCAGTGGAGAGCAGTCTCCAGGCGACCGGCACGGGACTGTGAAGGCGGCCGTCCTGCGTGCCTCTGTCTTCAGAGGTGACCTTCCTCCAAAGCCTCTCTCTGCTCTTACTTTCATGCTTCTTGCGGCTCTGATGCATTGCTTTCAAGCCACATGCACAGTAGGAGTCTTAGACCTTTATTTTTATGGGACGTGCATTCAGGCAGAGTCACGGTGCTTAACATTCAGCCATGCACCGGCTTTTCAAAACATTAAATTTCAGTCTTCTGAAGAGCTTGGGTCATCTGTCCATTTCATTGAGACCAACCATGGACAAGTGAAATAAATAATAATAATAATAATAATAATAATAAAAGAAAAGAAAAATGTTGCTATATCACATTAATTAAACCAGCTGTCAGCCTGCTATACATTTACGGGGAAGGGGGAGGTGTGTTTCAGCCGTCAGCCCAGACACGATGCAGCTGAATTCAGATACCTCCCAGCTCAGGCCACTGATCGCGGATTGAAGCAGCTAGGGGAAAGGATTTTGGGGGCCAGGGTCACACAGAGGTGGGCCGGGATGCATCTTTTCCTGGGGGCTGCTTCTGCATTCCTCGCATGGACAGCACAGACCCCCTCTCTGCCGGCCCGGATGGCCTCCCAGCTGCCTAAAGATAGAGTCTGAAATGAAAAGTTTGGATCCTATATATAACCCCGTCCCTGGCAGTCACCGGCGAAAATGAGATTTCAATCTTACCAAGGTGACAGCAAGCTGGGGGGGCCCACGAGACCCTATTTCCCGTCTCCGGGGGGGTTCCAGCGCCTCTCCCCATCTGATAACGCCATGCCTTCCCTGAGGCTGAAAATTGGCGCTCTCCCAATGGTGGCAGTAGGGGGAGTCAGATCTTGCACTGCAGGGTGGAGGCGGGGGTCACCATGAGCTGCTGTGTGGCCAACTAGATTAAGCTCCCTCCCCCATGCTGAGAAAAGAATCTTTGAATAAACATGCTCAGCTCAGAGCTTGAATGCTGCAATGATCGATTGGCGCATAGTTGCTTAGTTGCTAAGTTTTTTATTCAAAATGTCTTGCACAGCCTACAGACTTTGAGGTCTAGGCATATGCAGAGGACAGACAAACCTTCGTTGTGGAGCTGGATGTTTCATAGCACAAGATTGGGCTGCGGATATACCTCAAGGGTATAACAGCCGATACCTTCAGACCCACAGGAACATACAGGACCAGGCAGCAAACCTTTGGTGACCCAAATATTCATCTCAAGGTCTCTAGGATGGGCAGGGGATGGAGGGGTTAAAATGTGGCTTTGAGAGCGTGGGGGGAATGGCAGCCCCAGTATTAAATGCGACTCATTCAGTAGAGTCGTGCTCTGGGACAAGAGCCTGCATGGAGATTCGCGTGATGAGAAGGTCTCATGACAGCAGGTAGAGTTATACCCAATACATTAACATACATAAGGAACAGAAAAAAATGCACACAGCAGATAGTCAACATCCCGCCTGCTCTCAGGCACGCACACAGCAGATAGTCAACATCCCGCCTGCTCTCAGGCACGTACAAAGCAGATAGTCAACATCCCGCACGCTCTCAGGCACGTACAAAGCAGATAGTCAACATCCCGCCTGCTCTCAGGCACGTACACAGCAGATAGTCAACATCCCGC
>JAODKE010000055.1:11027432-11040442 GCA_026779605.1 Mormyrus hasselquistii
GGGGCGCGGGAGCGCGGCCCCCCAGGGCACGCCTCTAGGAAGGAAAACCGGCGCCCACCGGGGAAAGGCAAACAAACGGAGAAAAATGGGCAACAGCACAAACCCCCGGGGGGGGGCGGACCCCCCCCCCCCCCCCCCCCAGTCTCACACCCTGCACCTAACATCAGCCACAGTGTTCAACTCCCAGTCATCCATTCAACTCTGGCCCATCTCACCCCACGCAGGTAAATCCGCCGTTTCTGAAAAGACACCTTTCTTGTTGGGGCTTAGAGAGTAGGAGGTCGTGGGTCTTGTTTTGTGTAACTCTTGCAGATCCAGAGACTGGAATGGGATGGTGGGAATGGAGGGGGTGGTGCTGGGGCTGTTTTACGAAGCCCAACGGCATCATTGAGGTCTGAGGTTGGTTGGTTTATTGATACCTTTGGTAAAATCTCATGGAACCCATGTAGACCCCAGAGAGGAATGTAGAACAGCGATTCCGCGTCTGGATTCTGCTGTCTTCCCAGATCCTATCAACAGTAACAGACAAAAAAGTATACAGTATATGAACAACTTATTAACTTTGTATAAAATGGTATCATAATAAACGGTGTACACCTAAAATTAGCATAATAGTATATGCTATGAGTATTTTATTTGATCGACGTTTGTGTGAATTATATCTGGCAAGTATAAAACTACGATTACGTGCTTAGGAATCCTGTATGCACACAATTACGGAGCACTTTGCAAGAGAGGATTTTAAATGGCTGCGATACCTGTTCCTGCCGCTATGGGGCAGTGGTGTGGTTTGAATGAAAGTGAGATGCCGCGTTAGAAAAAGCGAATGGATCAGCTTGGTTAATTAATTCGTTCGTCCATACCTTGTAATACTAAAGTTATGAATTGTCTTTCGAGAAGTTTGTCGGACATGGCCGATGTTTGCTGACAGATATTTCGCTGTACCTTTACACTATTGTCATTCCATGCACAAGCAGGAGAGACTGAACACCCAAATAAAACGTAAGTAGTCATACAATAATAATGGATTCGTACCAATTTAAAGTGAAAGAAATAAAGTACCCGTCACCGGCAGCCGGCTGCAACGAACAAACTCCAGCGCTGTGAGAAGAATCACACTTTGGTGACGGACTCTACAAGTACATCGGCTTGTTAGACAGCATATTACCACGTGTGGATCTTTTTGAGTTTTATCCAAATCGGCTTTACAGGTAGCTACAGTTCTGATCATTTATGGTTATTATACATAAGCTGAGACTTTTGTTGGTTACTTACACAGCTCGCTAAAGCGGCCCCCTCACAGCATTAATCATTTACCGCGCTTACGCCCCAAACCTCCGCGCCACATCATTTTATATGTTCCTTTCTACACTTTCTTGTCTCTGTCTGGTAAGAATTATACGGGCAATATTTCACTACCTATGGTGCCTGGGATAGGGTCGAGCCCCCCCCGCGACCTTAATCAAAATAAGCTGTTAGATGGATGAATGGATGGATGTTTCGCTAAATTTGAGTTGTTTTCACTTTGTTCAGGTTACTTTTGTTGACATTTGAAAAATCACATGGAACCGTGATTTAAATCCCCCCGACCCACCGCTATGATGTATTTTATATGACACTGGTTAACCGATGCGTAGACAGAGCACCAGCATGACCGAGCTTCCAGTGTGGCCCCCTCCCCGCAGATCCTGAGGGTTGCCATGGTGACTCGGGCTGTAACGTGCACTAGAGGAGAGTGGTCCTCCAGCGCCTGTCCACTGAGCGTGCTCACCACAGCCCCTGACTTGCTGCTCTCCTGGTGATCATTTTGCTTTATTTTTCCCCCGCATTGCCTTTCTCCATAAGCCCACAGTATTTCATACAAGAGACCCAGGAAGACCCAAACATAAATCGTGTGTATTATCGGCTGACCCGGACCTCCGCCTGTCACCCCGATCACTCCCGGAGGATCGGGCGTCCCGCTGGTTTAACAGCTAGACTCGTGCAGCAGGATATGTGTGTCTGCTGTGACGCTGAGGGTGTGACCGGCCGATCATCAAACGAGCAGTCATGAAGCCGGCGTACAGCCTGCATGTGGAAGGACCATGATGGCGGGATATTGGCGAGATAGTTCGGCGTTTCCGGAGGCGAAAGCTACCTCCGCCGTTCGCGTCGTTAGGTCCGATTACTCGGGACTACAACTCCGAATATTTTAATCCCACACTCGAGTATTTCAGCCCCGATGCCAATCTTCCTTCCTTCAAAAAAATAAAAATAAAGTTAAGCCCAAGGTAAACTTGTCTTAACCCCTGATTTTTTTCCCAATAGCTAGAAGCCCCCCCTGATCTCCAGTACTATGTTGCTGGTTCCCTTGGGGGTATGCGGAATTAAAACAGCAGGATGAACTTGCTGGATTTGCGCCCTGTGCGCAGCACCGCGGCCGGGCTGAAGGAGTCTCCGCTCTCTCTGACTGCGAGCTGGGCCGCTTAATCCCATCCCTAACAGAATTGTCCGTGCGAAATCGACCATCTCTAATATAAAGTCACTGCCTCTCTGTGTTTCTACAGTATGTCTGCGTTCCCTCTCCTTTATCAAATCGCATAAGTAAACATCGGTTTGGCGCATCTGATGGATTTGATCGACAGGATGGATCGTCTGGCAGGTTCTGACGGAAAGAACAGACTCCCTTTATGCAGCTGCTGTGGGCTGGACCGCGTCTCTTTCCTCTGGGGGATCTCTCCCCGTGCGTCCCTCGCTGCCCCCTTCTCCCCGACCCCGCCATCGGCTCCTCGCTCTCTCGCTCGCGTCGCCCCCCCTTCTCCACGCCAGGTCCAAATTTCAAAGAGGCCATCATGGCACTGGCGCGCGCCCCTGGACATCTGACCTGCCCTCCCCCGCGCCCACAAGCCGCCTGCGGTGCCGAGGCCGTTCTCCATGATGAGAAGCTGCCTGTCAGCGCGGTTCAAAGACTCCCATCCTCTCCATTCTCACCGCCGGCGTGATGGAGCACCGCCGGCTGCAGAGCACCGCCCTCCTGCCGTAACAAGTCCCTGGGTATGTTTCTACAACTGTATGTTTGTCTTTTAGAAGAGGGTAATCCTGTCATACAGGAAAGCATTTTTGTCTACTCTAAAGCTGCACCAGTGGCCTGGGAGGAATATTATCCTGTGAATTATAGCCCCTTCAGAAAACCTGCGGCCAATTTTAGAGCATGTGTCAGGAATGCTTGACCACTCCTCGCTGGGGACCCCCCCCCCCCACGAGCTGTCACGCGCCTGTTTCCTCTCTGGATCCGTTTCTGCTGTGAGCTCATAGGCCATCCTTCTCTGGGTCACGGCTCTGTCCGGCCTGCAGGGTAACACTGTGCATTTATAAACACACTGTGGTGTCAGACACACACATACACCCATTGATCTGTAACAGGATGTCTCAGTAAATAGGATCTGACTGCCTGTGCACCTCTGGCACCTGTAAATCTGCTTGTTTGTGCTGGTAGATGTCCTCTCTGATTACAGTTAGCTTGCAGTGAACTGGTCAGAGTCCTCGGCGGTGTTGTGTGTTGTGTTCGGCTCTCTCGTTATGGTCTCTGCATTTACACCTGCTGTCCACAAGGGCAGATTCTCCCCGAGCTTCGCTAAATCATTCGAGACAAAGGAATAACACTTGAAATGCCCTAATTACAAATATATTTTACGGCAGTGCGGTTTAACCTGAAGTCACGGTGACTTGTACTGATACTTCTTCGACCACATGCTCTGTCGCCGTCAACGCTGCCACTCACACTGCGGCATGCCTGGGTACGGTGTCCTTACCAGTGTTTTTACTGAAGAGCCTGAGTATCTGGTTGGGGTTAGGGGGACAGGGTGTGCGGGTATCCATGGTAGCTGTGCTCCAGGTCGGTTCTGCTGGTTTGAACAACTGCTTATACGGTTCGTATGGGCGATGAACTGCAGATGTAACACTACTCTCAGATATATGGTATGGTGGGACATAGAGCTGCAACTGATCTGGTAACACTCTAGGTTTCAGGCGCTTTTTCTCAGACACCATAAATATGTGCAGAGAAGATTTTAACATTAAATTTTAAGTTTACCCTCTGGGCAATGAGAACATAAAATAATATTATAAAGAAAATGAGCTATACTACTGCAGTGATTTTAAAAAATGATGATAGCACCACCAACAACAGCAATTATTACTATTATTACCGTTGCGTAAAGAAGAGTAGACTCTTCGGATAGAGTCTATCGCGACCGCTGCTTCAGTTTGCTAGTTTGTATGGTTGTTGCGGCGGCTCTGCAACTGTAGTGCAATATCGTGCAATGCTATCGAAACAGTGCGTGCAGAAAAGCTGGGGCGATTCCAAGATTTGACCCGTAGGGCGCTGAGCCCCCTGAAGAAATACAAGACGCCCCCCCCAACCATTACATTTCACGAGCAGGGCTGGAGGTTTGTAGAAAAAATATTTTTAGAGGGGTTGAGGTCCTACTACATACGGTCTAGAACCGAATATGTAAGAAAGTGTAGCATGTGTTCGTCATGTAGGTTCGCTGCCTTTACCGCTTGCACGACCGCTACGTTGCACTGCATCGCACGTGGATCATGTCTGTAGATGCTCTTCAGACCCCGGGAAGGACGGTGGTCCTAAACCTGGAAATGTGCCGTCGTTTAATGAAACGACAGAGGACCGTAAAGTGTAAATACTCTGTAATCTATATTTCCACTCCAGTTGAAAGTTAGCAAAATAAATAAATAAAATTAAATTAAATAAGATAGCTAGCACCGAAGTAGGGATTTTCAACAGCGTAGGAGAGTTTGATATCGGGGGGAGGGGGTGCACAATGTAAATTAAGTACAGAGGTCTGTTTATGGGGTGGGTGAATTAAACTAAATTAAATACTCGGGGGACACGCCCCCTCCCCGGTTCCTAAGCTCCCGGGCATTTTCCCCGAATTTCTGCTAAGTTCCTTTTTTCTTATAAGATGTTATCGGTTCACACGCCGTTAAATACGTGTTTTCCTCCAGGAGCGAAACCCAAAGTGGTTGTTTCACAGTCCATCAACCCCAAACGCATTACAGAGAGATCGTCATTATATGCACACAGTCAGCGTTTTGCTAATTATTTGGGAATGAGCCCCACCTGTGCTTTAGTGCCGTCGGGAGGCGAGCGGCGCTGGAAATACAATCCGCAAGTCACCACGCAAACAGGGAGGATATGGTGTCGCTGTTTGCGTCTGCTACTGCGAAATGTTCCACAAAAGCACTGTCACACCCAAAGTTTTAATCAAACATATCAGTTATATGTAATATTTACATAAAGTTTTTTTTGTTGTTGTCAGTTTTATTTAAACAAAAATCATTACTATAATTGTACTATATTGCTATTCGTAGATCGTCATTAATATTAGGTCAATCCAGAGAATAATGGTTTATTGATGGAATAATTTCATGTTCTTGTATTAGTCGTTGTCTATTAAACAATTCATTGTAATCTTTATATTTTTTGCTTTTACGGAATAATTGCTCGGTTGTAATGGTAAATAATGTTGTACTTTAAAAAGCACGGTAGTAGTTTTTAACTATATAAGATGGGAGATACTTGTATACTGAGAAATGCAATAAGCGCAACAAGTTGTCAACACACATGCGCCGCTGGTGACGCCCCGAAGGGTTAATCCGGAGGAATGTCGCGCTCAGGAATGTGCATGCAAATAGATTTATGCTAATGACATGCTAATGAGCTGTTGGTTGGGAACGGAGCCGTGTCTATCCAGGCTGTTGGGAACTAAGATGGAGGACTGGGGAAAGCGAAATATGGATCTGTACAGAGTTTTGTAGACAGACCCGAAGATTTCGTGTTTCCCCTTGTACTTATGGAGGAACTTTTAGAAGCTGATCATGCCTAGAAAGGGAAATGGACAGCTTCCGTTACCCGACGGTTGGGAAGAGGCGAGGGATTACGATGGCAAAGTGTTTTATATCGACCATAACACTAAACAAACCAGCTGGATTGACCCAAGGGACAGGTAAGAATTTCCCCCAAGCATATCCTAACCTCGGAGGCGAAACTGGAAGTAAAGTGGTCCAAATAAATGCGGGAGGGATTCCGATTTTCACGTCGCATTAATATGTCGACGGATGGCTGCTTGAGTGAATTGGAACACACTGGTGTTTTTAACACGGAGCAGGGCGATCGGCGGGGGCACGGCCGCGTAGTTTCGGCTCCGAAACAATGTAACTAGCGCCAAGTTGCACTGCTGCGTTACATTCCGCGGCCAGAGCTCGTGAGCAGCTCGCGGGGCCGCCGGGGCTCAGGAGCGGGGGCTGGAGCGCGCACGGGACCCGAGCCCTTCGCACCGACACAATGGGCCGATTGTCCCGCCCGGCGGTTCCGTTTGGGGCTGTAATCTGCAACATCTCCAGTTTTCCCCTCTGGCGTAACCACTACTTTGTTTTGCTTCACCGGGACTATTCGGTGCATATTTTGCAAGATCGGATCAGTGATGATTCGCAGTTTAATATTAAAACCCTGGTCTACCTAGTTAATCTTTTGTGCACTATGAGTTTTTGGTAAACTTAGGCTGACCTGTAATAAAACATGCTAACTAGTAGTATCACACCGTTATGAAAATGCACTGTGCTGAATGGAATTCTTGATCGCACGAACAGTTAGTTCCAGGACGTTAGTATAAACTTTATTTGCTTTATTTCCCGTTGCTGTAAGATGTCTAGTTGCTCTTTGAACACTTCTGAAACAAGCGACTTTATTTTCTCCGGAGCCCCGCACACTGCATGGGACTGACTAGTCAGATAACGTCGCGTTTCAGATGGGCGGACGGGTGTCGCCGCTGATTAACGTCAAACTAACTTTATTAACTAGCAGTTCGGCGCCCCGGGCTGCGTGTCCCCACCCCCAGATCCCCACGCTGGGCCTCCCCGCCGCCACGTCTCCGCAGGCCCCGTCGGCCTTTTCAAATCAAATGGCGCTCGGTTTCGCCGTTCTCTGCTCCTCTCATGTCCCTGCAGCGGGACGGCGGTGAAGTGCGCGCCGGGAAAGAGGGCGGCTGCCCTCCGTGCTGCTTCGCCCGTTATGGTCGGGCAGCTCCGGGGCGTATTGACTGCGAAACGGGCGACCATGAGTTTAATACCGCAGCTCACCATTCGACACGGGGTGACCGGCCGGGACAAGCCGCCGTTGGCGGGATTGTGACTCGTCGTGACATTTTGACAGCGATTTGATAAGCGGTAACCGTGGCATCCAGGCGGGGACACACCGGGACACGGACTTACACCCTCATCTGTCAGTCACTGGCGTCGCCAGTTTCCCGTAGGTCTGTTTCGCCAGACGGCCTATATATAAAAACTCCTCTGTAGGTCCTTTTGTACAACACCCTTTACATTTTCGGTTGGGCTTTTAAAACTGGAAACAAATCAACTTATTGGTTTGGATGTAGTCATTTAGTTTAAGTCTAACCTGTTCATCTACAGATGGAGCACTTAAAACCTGAGATGTAAAACTTGTAATAAAATAAGCGAAAAGGAGATTCGTGTATGTGTACAGATGACGGCTTTGTCTGTCATAAGGAGTAGGCTGGAAACACTTCAGACAGCTATGGCATGGAAACCTTGCCTCCAAACGGAGGTGCACGGCACCATCACGGTCGTTCCCTGACCCATGTGGGTTTGGAGCAGCTGGCGCGGTTTGGTTCTGGATGTGCGCCCTTTCCAGTTACCACAGGGGAAGCTGGCTGGCGGGGTCTCGTATAGGAACGTGATTTCCCGTCGTCGTCATTCATCAATGAGTCTGCTGAGTTCTCAGTGGGAAGGATGCGCACAGGATGGGATGGCTGAAATGGGCAAGCAGGACTGCTCTTGGTTTCCAAAGGGTGTCTGAAATTTTTGGTCAGTTACCTTGTTAACAGCTACGAAGGAGAGTTGTTTCTATCATATCTGTGTCCAAACATCCTAACTAGTGTGACAGTGTAGCCAGTCTAGATGCTACCTCAGAAGCTCTGCTGACATCTGCACCAGTGGAGTTCCTTACTTTACCTGCACGGTCCCTGATTCTTACAGGCTGGACTATGGACTTCACCAACGCCTCACAAGACTCTGGGTCACGGCTCCCCTGTGGAGGCCAGCGCTCTCTCATTCAGGGATGACGGCCCAGCCCGCCTGCTTTGACGCCCTGGTTTGTTTAGCTTCAAGCTAGTCCTGCTGATAGCTGGGAATTTTTGATGTTTTTGTCCTTTTGAGACATATATATATATATATAAACACACATGCTTTACGTATCACCTATGAACAAGGCTCACATGAACCGTGACACGTTTTAGGTTTGGTATTGGCTGAAACTGTGTTTCCCAGCTAAAATCTTCTCTAGACATGGTCCTGGGTCTTGCTTAGGTCCAAAGATCTGCATCCTCTGAAATAAAATTTCTTGGACTCTGTCCTCTGTTATGAACAGTGCTGTGCAGCTACGCGCAAATAGCTTAGGTTGGGCTAAAAATGTTGTTCATTTAGCCTTGTGCTTTAACTCTTAACTGGGGTCTCCTGAATCCTCTGGGGGCTGCTTTTGTGCTTCTCACTCTCAGGAATTTCTCTTGCTTTGGAATAAGGAACCCGAGGCTATGACCAGTTTTGGAATAATGTAGTTATTGGTGCTTTCCGTTCAACTTAGGCTATTCATCAGTTTAATGTTACTATGGGCCTCGCATGTCATACATATGCAGTTGTCTTATTGCCAGGACTGTGATAGTCTGTTGGGTTGGGACCATCAATAAGTTTGAGACATTTTTTTTGTTGCCTCCATTGGAAACAAAATTTACCAAGCTCTGTAACTGTAATGATCCTTCCTTTTTAAAATGATCGCGTGTGCAAAAAAAAAATGTCTGAAGTTTTCTGCTGCCGTTTTTGTACCAGCACTGCATGTACTCTACGAGCCAATCACAATCATTCTCATTCTGTTTGACTTACTCCAGAGCATTTGCTCTGGAAGAATCGGCCACCAAAAGACGTTACTTTTCTGCCGTATGGAAATACTTTGGATTTCACAGAGACAATATTGAGCAAAAGCTCAAAATTTTTGTTGGCACACGGAAAACTACCAACTTATTTGACAGATTCTATTGGTAGACAAATTCTATTTGGCTATAGTCAGTTTTGGATAAATTTTCAATTCCTTTATAGTTTAAAAAATATATTTTTGTGTTTCTGACAAAAGTATGAAATATTTTCTTGATCCCCCCGCCGCCAATATCTTGTGGCTATTGACCAGACATTTTAGCCACGGATTTGCTGTGGGTCGGATAGCTTAAAACGTTCTCTTGTCCAGGTGCAGCCCTTAATCCTTTTGCCGGCAAGGTTTGCGGTGGTTGGAGAGTTGTAAGGGTGCCTACTGTGCGATTTTCATCCTCGGGGAGCAGAGGAAAGGGGGTGTGTAACAGGAACTGCCTGCTGTCAGGGGAAACCGGTGCTAGCGTCAGTTTGGATGTTAGCCAAGCGCTGGAGTCATCTCGAACACGCGGTCACACGCCTATCGAAAGAGTCGGGATCAATTCTGTAAAAAGCAGCCGGTCTTTTGAATTGAAGGTTGTTGGTTTGAAGGTGTGTATAGGGTTTTGCTTTTGTCTCCGTAAGCCTGTCCAGGTATTTTATCTGAGCTTCTCTGGGAGAAATCCAGCTGAATAAAACTGTAAGTAGCTCCAGGTACCAGTGTTCCAGTAACTGACAAAATGATGACAGTGATTCAAATTGAACATGGATGAAGACTCGTCCAGGATACATTTGCGACTATCACTCAGTTGTTTACGAAAAATACTTCTAGGAAGTGAGTGAGCCTGTAGGCTCCAGTGGGGCTCTTCTGCAGGAGGTGTGTGGTTGGACCAGGACAAAACAATATTGTCTTTGAAGGAGTGGCAAGAAGCAAGACTCAGGTTTGTCTTGTTGGACTGACAGCGTCTTAGAAAAGGCCTTGATGCTTGGGGGAGATGGGGGAGTGTAGATGTGAGGACTTCGCCATGGTAGTTATAAGCTCTTCCCCAAAGGAACCTCCATCCATCTGTTGTTTGACTGAATCTGTCAGGAATCACCCAGTGCTGAAGGTTATGTCCTGATGAGGCTTCCTTAATCAGACCCGAGGCTGAGACCCTCTTGTTCTTCTCAACTTCGCAGATATTTCACTCCGATTGCATGGCGTGATCCCTCATTCATAAGACTGACACAAGTCCAAGAGCAGGGCTGGCCATGTGCGGCCGCTGTCAGGTGCAGTAGGCACAAAGCTTGGTAGAACTGAGGACTGTGGTCCGTATAAACTTCAGCTCACGGGTTTTCTGATATGCACTAGCAGCCTAACAGAGCTGGGTCTGGATACCAAGAACCCAATGGATGCTCGAGTCACGACTTCTGTTTAAACAGGCTTTATGAAGGTTGCGCACCCCTGTCAGGCCATCGTCCAGCAATCGCTGCTTCTTGAGACGGGTTGAGGGTTTAGGGGTTCAACCTTGACACTTCAGTCTCTAAACCTAAGCTGATATAACCCCCCCCCCCCGTATGGTTTCCAATGGCAGGAGTGAACCTTCTGAAACCATGATGCATCTTGCATCGGATGTTTGGCATCATGATCCCTATTTTTAGGTGTTTCCTCACATTTGGTTAATTTCATTTGTTTACACGCCTGAACTATATTCGTCAGGAGGTCTAAGCTATTCAGTATCACAGTGGTCTAAGATTAGTCTTCTAAGTGTCCCAGTATCTCCAGGGTTGTGGGGCAGGTTCCCACCCCTGGATCAGGAGGGCGGAGTTTGCATGTTCTTCCCACATTCATGTGGGCTTTCTCCTGTTGTCTGCAGACCACGTTTATGAGAGATAGCATCTCTGGATTGTCCGTAGTGCGAGTGCCCTGTGAAGGACGTGCTTTTTGTTATCAGAGATCCCCCTGTTTTGCATCTCCCTGGAATTCACTGAGATTCGTCTTATGGAAACCACATGGCTGAATCTCTCATCTCTCTTACCAGGAATAATAAATCATCTGTCATTATTAATTCTGCTACATTTTTATTGCAGCAGGACTGATCAGGCCTCATTCTTCTCAGACTTGAACCTGTGACCTTCTAGCGTTGAGGCTTCGATCCTTCGCCCTTCTGCCACCTGCCAGCCTCGTATTTTCAGACGTATGTGTTTCCCAAGTGAGGACTCTCCCATGTGGAATTCCACCTCTGGTCCCCATGGCAACCGGGGCCTGCTCAATGAAGCAGACGTGCTCTAGTCAGTGGAGGGAGACATTCTGCCAAGGGATCCCTCTCTCTCTCTCTCCCTCTCTACACACACAGTCTGAGGTCTTGATGCCCCAAATACCAGATTTTAAGCCCTGGGAGGCTGCGGCTGACGGTCTGCGTTGGGCCCAGTGCATTCCAGCGTGTCGCTGCCAGGAGGCGGAGAAAGGGAATATTTAATAGCCTTGGCTGAATGACCCACTGCCTCGGCCGAACGTGTTGATTTAGGGGGGGAAAAGGGAAAATGGATAAGATTCCTTTCCAGGTTCCCTCGCATTCTTTAACCCGTGTGGTTAAATGGTGCTTGACAGGTTTTAATGAGGGAGAATTTGTAGAGGTTTTTTTTTTTCCCCTTAAGAAGTGATGTAGATCATGTGGTCTGAAAGGAGTTTAGTATCTCTGGGTGAAGCTGAATGAGCGAGTCAGGGAAGTGGGGGGGAGGGGAGGACAAAAACAAGGCCAGACAGTCGCCATAGAGACCTGCAAGCATGGCAACCCCTGCAATGTGAGGCATGTGTGGCTGGGCTGGGCTGGTCCTGGTGGATGGGGTCTCTCCCACCTGGAAGCTGTAACTAATGGCAGACACCCTCTTGGTTTGGTTGTGCGGGGTGTTGTGGATGGCTTCCTTTGAATGTGTGCCCCCCCCCCCCCCCCCGATTCCTTTGACACGAGCTAGTCCCCTGTTCAGTGGACCGGTTCAGAGACCGGTCCACACGGTTGGCCATACGGGGGTGGAATTTAGCGTGCTGCACCGTGTTCACTTTTGTTTCCAACCTTCCAGCGGCCTGAGCTCTTCGTGCAAATCCTCACTGCAGATTTCTGTGTTCTTGGTGGTTGCCTACTTATGCGACATGAGCCACACGCTTGCCATAGCTACCAGGGGACATTGGAAGGAAGCGCCGCAAGGCCGGTCCTGCATGACGACTGAACCGCACCGTCGATAGCTGAGGATGTGTTCAGGCCTTCAGGCTGCTTTGATCTTGTATTGATGTTAGTCTCCAGGTCCCTTTTGATGCCGAAACCAGATACAGCACAAGGCTTTGTCGGTCTGTGTCAGAGACTTCACACCACACTAGTACCTTTTGGTACCAATCACATTTCTCCATTCCAGGTGTCTGCAGACCATTGATTGGCTGTTTTTATCTCATTGGAGTTTTATTTACATAAAAATGTTCTGAGGGCACTAGGAACAATGATTGGTTCCGAGAGATAACCAATGAAATTGTAGAGAAGGTGGAACCAAGCAACTAGAGGAGGTGGGATCAACAAATCAGATGTCGTGGTCCTACCTAGGGCTGGGTGATATGGCATAAAATTCATATTGCGGTATAATCTGAACCACGGACGGTATATATTGCGGTATATGATTTGATCTGTAAATTTCAATGTAACTGTTTTTGAAAGGGTAACATATGTCCATAGCAAAGGTATTGCGGCAGGAAGTTGTATAATAAACTGTCAACACATTTCAAAGTAGTCATGAACGTAGAATATTTATTTTGCAAATCTGCAATTATAGAAAAAAAATATGGAAACTTTTCAAGTAACTTCGCTGGTTTTATCTTTTATTAAAAATACAGGGTGGTTTTATAAACTGCATAGATAAGCAGAAAACAATACAGAACTAGACTAGTGTCATAACTCCATCTATATTAGTATGACCATCTCTCCCATAAAGGTCCTACACGGGTTCAGGTACCCGACGGGTGACCCGCAAATTTTGATGAAACGGGTGAAAAATATTCTACTGTGTCGGATATG
>JAODKE010000055.1:11040542-11053508 GCA_026779605.1 Mormyrus hasselquistii
AATGTACATTTTATATAATATTAGTTTTATTAACACATTTAATTGTAAGCTGGTAAGGCTGTGTGTGGGCATGGCAATATCAAACATTTGAGTTTGAAGGTAGACTACTACCATTTGTTTTGCTTATTATTAGGTTGTTATTAAGTAACATTTACATTTGGCTATGCCTTTTTAACTGATGCACATGTCAGTGGTTGTTTGTTGTGCAAATAAACTTTTGTCTTTAATTTTTAATCGGACTGATTTTCATTCGGGTGTGAGTCGGTATTTATAGCGGGTCGGATGCGGAATTTTATTTTATTTGTCGGATAACGGTTCGGATACGGGTTTAAGTATGACGGGTATGGGCGGATGCGGTTTGTCAAAATCATACCCGTGCAGGACTCTGCTGCCGGGTGCAGCAATAATCATATAAACAATTTTCATATAAATCACATAAATAATAAATTATTTATTCATTACATCATTTTTGCGGCGATGAGCGGAATTTTCTGCGGTAGGGCGGTATAATCAAAATCTCTCCCGTTGGCCAAATTTATATCGCATACCGTTTATACTGTACAGTACTAGTCCTACCTCTTCTAGTTGCTTTGACGCACCTCCTCTACAACTCCCATGAGCCAAAGAGTATATCATCGGTTGTCTATATGTCCTTTTAATGTACCCTATATTTCCCACTGCACCAGGTGCTGTATATTTGGAAATGTATTAAAAGTATATCCCACTGGCATAGAAACTTGTATCAGTGTTGAATGACATGACGTGAGGCGGGGTGTTTTGTATAGAATTTCACAAAATTCATCTGAAATGGTTTATAGTTTATTATCAGGCTGAGTGATGTACAATACTAATACCAAAATCGCATGTTATGCACATGCAGTTCTCGCATCACAGGGACCGCAGTAGTCAGCTGCGTTGAGATCAGGCTTTTTTAACATACCTTCATATTGTCCAGACAATATGCCCCAGGGGTGGGGAGTAAGTTTTGCTAAACATTTTTACTGTGTCATACGAAGCAAAACTTAGGAAGTTTTTTTTGTTTTTTTTTTTTAGCAATTTTAATAATTTTTCATTTTATTGATAATATATGTTTGGAAATCAGTTTAAAGTTTTACCTACACTGCTTTTGAATGAGCAATGCATGTGTTCACCAAGACAACTATAATCATTTTCATCGTTGCTTTTTAAATCATTCCTAAATGTGTGTTACTAGTTTTGTGAAATTTTCTTTTGAACTCATTTTTATTATATAAATATCCCGATATTTATATTGGAATGATTTTATTATAATTTGACTTTCGACTGCCCCTGTATATTATAGAAAATACGTTTTATCTGTTGTCCTGTCTTTCTGATCTTGTTGTGCCTGCTCTTCTGACCAGATCGCAGTTTAAAGATGGGTCTCTTTATTTGCCCACACATACATCATTATCATTTTTAACTTTTGTTTTCCAAGTTCGTAGTGTTTTTTCATGTCTGCAGTATTGTGTTTCATAGACGGGCCATTTGCATAACCAGGTGGCAAAGTCCCACTCCAAAGTTCCGAAGTACCAAAAAAGTACCCTAGCTGGTTTAGTACTTTACATACTATAACTTTTGGTATTTGTACTTGACTGCAAGTCAACGGAAAAGGGAAAGTACCAAAAGTACGGTACCTGGTGCAGTGGAAAAGCACCCTAAGAGCGAAACTGAGGAATACAGACATGGCAGCTTTGGGGAATCACAGTGAAATCCTCTCTCTGCCTCCCCCCCCCTCCCCAACAGTGCCTTATCTCTCTTGCCCATGCGCTCTGGGAACAGTGGAAATGGGCCCTTTAGCTCACTGGTTTGAGCTCTGTCAATGAGCAGATATGTTATCAGTCCGCTGGGCTCGTACTGGGCCCTTTGGTGCATGGTGGTTCTGTTTAATGACACATTGGACCTGGATCTGTCCTGGTTCCTGCTTCTCGCGCCCAGAGGAGCTGGGATGTTGTTCCTTTCATGGGTCTGGGTGATAGCCATGCTGGGACTCGCGTTTTCTGAGCTGAAGGAGATCATCCTGTGGTGGAGAGAGCGCCGATGTTTGCCCAGACCTGGTTGTGCTTGTGGGGGGTGACTTTCTTGTGTGATGCCCAGGGAGATGAGGAGTGCCATATCTGATCTGAATTTTTAGCCTTTAGAGCTGCTGTTGGCGACACTGTGCGATTTCTACTATCATGTTTTGCCCAGGTGTCCTTACGCTTTTAGGGCAGGATCTGTGGTCTCTGCCGGCCAACCGCTGCTGGTCAAGTCCAGCCATTAGTCTCCTCCCCCACGGAGTCCGAAGTCCACACACATTCCCATCACTATGGCGACGGGCATCCGCAGAGCCAGTCGATTGAGCATTCCTAGCATTCCCGCTGTCTAATCTTTAACATTTATGGTAGATGCCGTTACTCCCTACTCACCTTGCCAATATCCGCCCCTCAGACTTTTTCCTGGGTCTTGCCCCGTCTCATTTTATTGCGACTCAGCTCCTTTAAACTCAGAGACGAGACAAATGCTGTTTCGTGGTGAAGATCAGTGTTCTGTCAAGCATATTTCGCTGGGTAGAGTTGGGGATCCTCTCTCCACATGCGTACGTTTTCTGTGAAGCATGTGCCGTCCGGCGTGTGATGGCAGAGCCATGGCGTGGTGGGTGGGTGTGGACCAGCCAATCTTTCTTTCAGCGGCATCCCCTTCACCAAAACACACAAACCCAGATCTGCTGCGACCTCAAAAATTATCCTGCGACCCGCTGACCGGTGTCACACCTTGGCTACCTGCCTGTAGCTCCACATGCTGCTTTTTAAATGCCCCCCTAAAAAAAATACTCCTATCCATTCCTTCTGTTGACTGTTCAGTTTTCTTTTAATTGTTGTACCCCCCCACCTCCCCAATAGAAGGATGTTCTTAATCTGCCCAATTCACGCTAATAAGTCTGGCACCTCGGTGTGACAGCAGGAACAAATCAACCCGACATGTAGGCTTGACAGGTGCTGAGATGGGCTTCCAGCTAAAAGAGAGCTTGTAGGTGTAAATCCTATGTAGAAGAACCTCCATTTGAGCGAAGGGCCCCTGTGAATGGAGGGTCAGGTTTAGCTGCCTCCTCTCTGGAGCTCAACCAGATTCTCAACCGAAGGGGAATGATGAACACCGGGCTCTCAGCGGGAAAACCGTCTCCCTGGCGGTAGCGGGCGATGGTTTGTTCGCCTGCTTGGGGTTTGGCCGTATCTCCTGATCATTCAACCACCCGGGATCTTTCTTTTGGACACGTTGAGTTGCTGTGGTTGTCGGGTATAGCCTTGCCAATGCGCCGCTTCAATAAATTTGAGATGGTACCGTTGCATGGGTGTGCTGCTAAGTGTTTGGCTCGGTCATGGTTTTGTTTTTTGTGTAACTGACTCTCGTTTTTCTTACCCGTCCCCCAGGCTGACGAAGCCCCTGTCGTTTGCGGACTGCGTAGGGGACGAGCTGCCATGGGGCTGGGAAGCCGCCTATGACCCCCAGATTGGGATCTACTACGTCGACCACATCAACAGTGAGTGTGCTTGCTTCTTCCCTGCTGACCTGAACATGGGTTGGGTTCACCCTGAATTCAGCTTGATTCCTTATCCATGGCACTCTTTGATGATGTCATATGAACATTAAGCCTCCCCCCAAGAGGCTGACAGATCCCACAGATGGGTCGCATCTAAATGGGTGGGGTTGGATGTAGATTTACTGGGAAGTGTTGTGTTGGTGTCAGCGTTCTCTTATGAGACTTGGAAAATATGCACGCTTGAATTCCATGGCAGTCTCTTGTCCTGCCTCTGGCCATGTGTGTGTGGATCTTTTTTTTTTGTGACTAAACCAGTTCCAGACTTGATCATCGCCCTTTTGGCTATGGGGTTACCTCATAGTTAACGTTTTTAAAAATACAATAACCTTGTTGGGTATGTGGGCGGCCTTTGTGGCTTAAAGGAAGTCATTGGTGGAGGAGAAAACTGGTTAAGTGCCCCGATAGCGGTTTAACATGGTGCCTGGAGTTGAGTGGCTCTGAGTGTGTTGCCCTCTGCCATTGCAGTGCTTGGAAACCCATCAATACGATCAGCTTCTACTCTTTGACCGCTGACACACTTGAAGTCAAGTTGGGGGGTGGAGCTCACCACCAATAAGTTCCCTTCAGGTGCTCTCCATAATCAAACGGAAATATTCAGGCGCTGTGCCGCTGGGGGCCTGGCCGCAGGTTGGCGGGCTCGTCAGCGCCGTTTGTGCTGGGATGCCACGCCTGAGACCCTGTGTTGTCTGATTAATTGCTGTTGGCTCCATCCCACGTGCGGCGCCCTTATTGCACTCTAGAGCGGCGCCGTGCTGAGAGCGTAGATACGTTGTTTCCGTTTGATTACCGTGTATTATTTTAGATCGTCTGCCTCGTTTCGGACACCCCTGCTCATGAGCTGCATGTACCGCAGAGAGCCAGATGACTAACAAACTTTAACTGCATATTGGACTAAAGCACCCTGCCTCCACCCGTGTTGGGAGAAAAAAATAGTTTTTTATTTTCCCGTTATCGAAATTGGATCGCACTGAGGCGAATGCATTCTCCACAGATGAAGACTTTTTTTTTTTTCCCCCCTCTTCATTCCCAGGATGCCTTGAGTAATTTGCACTATAGCTTTGTTTATTTTGCATTTTCCCATGATACGGTAAACACATTACATTTAAATGGTGGATAGGAAGAGCCTGTATTTACAACAACGGATTTCAGGATAGATTTCTGTCCCTTATTAGCCAATTCCTTCTTGATGCTGCTTTTGTGGTGGCTGACTGGGCGTAAGCACACACACACACACACACACACACACACAAACCTATTTCACTGGGATTGCTTCAGTAAGATGAGCTGTAAAAATTGTTTCAAATATAATTCCTTTCTCTCCGTATGTCGTCCGGCCTGGTGGGTGTCCCGCCGCGATGTAGCAGTGGTAGCGCAGTGATGTCTTTGTACCATGTCCATTTCCTGTCAGGACCCTGCTGATAGGGCCAGTTTACTCAAGACCCTGTAGTTCCTGGAGCAGGTTCTTGGGGCTCAACATGAGGTTGCCGCTTCAGACTGTCCTGAACTTGGTAACTGGACGTGTTTATGGAAGTTCTAGTTGGTCAAGCATTTTTGCTGTGCCCTGTGTCATCACGTTCCAATGGTAGTGCGGTTTCAGGTTTTCCAGGAACCTGGAGGTTGCATGTTTTGCTTGTGGTTCTGCAGTTGGTGTCTGTGCTGGTGTGCAGAAGAGCACTGGAAGGGTGCTGGGAGAGTGTCTCTGGGTCTGGTGGTTCTCTAATGCGTTGTGCCGTCAGTGGATTCGATCACCCAGAGTTACTGACAGGTGTCATGCTTGCCTAGACATGACCGAGGCATGTCGTTCAGAGGTGGAGAGGTGGGCACCACCTGTCTGCACCAGCTGCTCAGGCTGATCACTCCACACCAGGAGTTGAGCCATCCTGGCCAGAGTTTGACACCAGCAATGTGTAGAGAACCGCGGTACCACGCTTGCTCCATTCCCTAAGCCCTCTGTTTTTGTTCTTGCTGAAGACTGAGATCTGAGCTTAAGCGGAGGCTTGAAACAGCCACAGGTGCAGACTGCGATTGTGTGCAGTCTGCAAGAGCCTCAGAAATCCGGTTTGTCTTCATACCAGACGATCCCTGCATTGCTGGGATACTACAGTGATCTGGGGGTTGGGAATTACCTGAGGTTAACCGGCTCGCTGCCGGTGTGCTCAGAGAGCGTTGAGGGGGTGGATTTCTGTTGTGCTTTTCTTCTTTTGTTATACTTCCACCTCCTGGACACCTACAGGACGGCAGAATGTTAAGGGCCTGGCCATAAGGAAAGGCATTAATCTGATGGCAGTGCCTGTTTGTTCAGTGTGTGTTTAGTGTGACACCAGGACTCCCCTTTTCCTTTATTTATGCAGCGTTAATGATTAACCTCCGCGTTCAGTGCAGGTGATTGCTCTGAAATGCTCTGAATGTTGTTGCAAATGATGCAGAGAGGGGGGTGGTCACACAGCCAGCCTGGGCGCAGAGACCGTTCAGCTGTGGCCAATGAGATGAAAGATGAATAACCTGGTATCACCCCCCCCCCCCTCCTTCAGAGACCACCCAGCTAGAGGACCCCCGCAAGGAATGGCGCAAAGAACAGGAGCGCATGCTGAAAGATTACCTGGCGGTGGCCCAGGACGCTCTCCGAGCCCAGAAGGAGCTTTACCAGGTCAAGGAGCAGAGGCTGGCTCTGGCCCTGGATCAGTATGTGCGTCTCAATGACGCCTACAAGGAGAAGTCCAGCTCCCGCACCAGCCGTGAGTATAGGAGCCAGTTTTCCTGTAGGTGTGTGTGACCCAGGTTCTGCAGAACTCTGACCCGACCCTCCCTTCCTTCAGTCTTCTCCGGCTCCTCTTCGAGCACCAAGTACGACCCGGACATCTTAAAAGCAGAAATATCAACCACGAAAGTGCGAGTGAGTGGCCCAGAATGCCTTCTGCTCCTCAGCCATGCGAGCGACCCCCATTTACAGCCCAGACAGTGACTGTGACTTGCGTCTCGCCCGCTTTTCCAGGTGAGCCACCTGAAGCGGGAGCTCTCGCAGATGAAGCAGGACCTCTTCTACAAGGAGCAGGGCTTCGAAACCCTGCAGCAGTACGTATTGCATCTGCCCCTTGCTAACATGCACAGGCTCCTGAGAAATCAGTCAGTGCGGTCCGTGCTTGTTATGGCCGAAGGCAGGCAGTGGCATCTCTGTACCTACGGTGTAGCGCCTGGGGGCGGGGGGGGGGGGGCTGCGGTCGATAGCATCACGCTGCCGCTGTGGCGGAACGACCCGTCGATCGAGGAGGAGCCTGCTGGGCTTTCGATGCCCATGACGATCTGGGGAGTCTTTGGAGTCTATCTGTAACCATTCGTTTACAGTCAAATCAGTCCCTGATGTTCCCCCCCCCCCAACCACTTTGTGTATTAATTCATATGATGTGGCTGTTGGGATGCCCAGGTGACTGAAATTGCCTGTGGTTATCAAGGAGTTCTTAAGATCTGTCAGTCGCCCCCCCCCCAATCCCCAAACACACACTCAGCACTCGGTCATTAGCCGGTTAGCCAAGTATGAGAGATGCTGGCGAGAGAGCCAGGGTTTCTGGCCCAAGAGTCCTGATGTGCAGACATAGATTGAGCCGTCACTCCGACAGGTACCGCAGGCCCGGAGCTGCTGCCACTTTGCACCGGTGGGTTTAGGTCCAGTCATGGAGACAGATACTTACTTCACAATTTTATTCCGTTTCATGTACAACACGGCAGACTCCAGACGCACAGAGCTGCTTGCTGGGCTTCTAATTAACATGTCCAGTCAAAGATGTCCGAGTCCCTGCAGTCCGTGTGTTCCTGAATCATTAAATAATTGGACCTGAACCTAGACTGTAATCCATGGGATTTTAATAGTGACTGGTTGTTTTGTAGAATTGACCAAAAAATGTGCGGCGGGCAGAGTGGTTACCGTCTGAAGGAGGCCAAGGCCATCGTGAGCGAGCTCAAGTCCATCCGGCGAGCCATCAGCACGGGGGAGAAGGAGCGGCTGGACCTCATGCAGGTACCCGTGTGGGCGTCCATGGCAGGCAGTGTCAGCAGTGTCTGCAAGGGCTGTAACGGCTCACTGCTGCCCTTGGAGTACAAGCTTCTCAAGGGCATTTTCAGAAGGGGGGGCGTGGGGAGGTTAGCGTTCAGGACATGAGAAGCTTCTGGAACTGTTATTTTTGGAAGCATTTCAGCAGACATTGGCCAGCTTAGGGGTGCTTTTTCTGTTCTTCATTCTTTTCTTGTCTTTTGTGCTTTTGCTTACCTTTCCGTGGGATCTATCCAGTGTCTGGCCAAGCTGAAAGGTCGCTTCCATCCGGACCAGAGCGTCGGTCACTCAGAACCAGACCTGCGGCAACCGTCCACCTCCCAAATACTGTTCCGACGCACCCTGGATGTGGGGTCCCAGACTGACGTCTCTGGAGAGGTGAGGGGGAGCGGTCATTTTGGGTTTGTTTCCTGGGGGACTTTACAGATGAGGAACTTATCCAGTGCGATGGGGCCTGAGAATATACCAAAGCCCGAGACAAATGTGCCAATAGTCTGTCGATACTCATCTTGTCTTAGAGCTTGAGACGTAGAAACCCAACGACACTGGAATGGGACGGAATGGTCTCCATCCCGGTGCTTTTTTTTGTGGGAATCGATCGCATTGTCATCTTGCCTGCAGGGGCTCCTCCCCTCGGCAGCGTGGAAAATCGCACATGCTGGTGAAAAGTGTGGCGAGTAAATCTGTCGTCTCGTGATATGAGGAGACGCGCAAACCCGTTTAAGAGGAGGAATGCCAGGCCATGCATGTTCCTGGGAGTGGTAACCATACAGTCAGTCACACACTGAAACATTATTTGACTACCTTCTCTGCACAGCAGTGATAGTCATGGTTGCAGCTGTAGTTATTTTTCTGGGATTTTTTTTTTACTCCATGATTCCCCCCCCCCCCCCTTCTCATGATCAAATGTTTACGCTAATCTGAAAACATAATTTATTTAATGTGCTTCAAAAGCAAACACAGTAGACTCCTTGCTATTAGCACTTAGTACTGCTGTGAGAATTAAGGCAATGGGAAAAGCAGGCTGGTAGCTCGGCTGTAAGTCCCACAGTTGTAGAACCGCCGGCTTTGTTTTCTGTCGCTCCCCCTGGAAGTGTTTGACAGTTTTGTAATTCTGCATGGAGATGATTTTTCTGGAATCTGAGATTTTGTAGAATCGGGTCTTTCAGGATGTTTGCAGGTGTTTGATAGATCCATGGCAAGTCTTTGGAAGTTTTGTGTTGGCTCTTCGGTGGGTCTTTGGGGTGGTATTTGACTTATCTTTGGTAGGTCTTTAGGTCTTTGATGGGACTTCAGGAGATGTGTGATGGGTCTTTGCTTGTCGGGAGGTGTTTGATGGGTCTTTTAGGAAGTGTTTGACGAGTTATGGAATAGGTCTTCGGCATGTGTTTGAAGGTTCTTCGGGAGGTGTTTGAAGGGGTCTTCGGTCAATCTTCGGGAGGTGTTTGAAGGGGTCTTCGGTAAGTCTTCGGGAGGTGTTTAAGAGGTGCTTGAAGTGTCTTTATTGGGACTTCAGGAGGTTTGACGGTTCTTCGGTCGGTGTTCAGGAGGTATTTTATGGGTCTTTCGGAGGTGTTTCATGGGTTTTTGGTTGGTGTTCAGGAGGTGTTTCATGGGTCTTTAGCGGGACAACCCATGAAACTTGGCACTCACCGTGGTATGCTGTTAGGCCCTGGGTAAGCAGCTTAGTGTGGCAGGCTTTAGAACTGGACTCCTCGTGGGAATGCTAATTTGGGGTGGGGTAGGGGGGTGAACCGGACGAGTGCAGTGGAGACACTCGAGGAAAGGCGGAGAGGATGCCGGAACGTTTGTGTGACCCCTGGGTGATATGCAGGTGCTGTCTGGCTTGGACTGCGTTGAAGGTGTCATATTCTAAGTCCGGGCTTCTCGCACTGTTTCTCTGAGTGAAGCCTGTAGATATCATCGTAGCGTAGCACTGCTGGCGTACTGTTGGCTAAATGTCTGTCGTCCCCCCCCCCCCCCCTACTGGCACAGGCTGGGCTGCGCGGCGGCTCCACTCTTGCTGAAAAGGTGCGACTCAGTCTACAGTATGAAGAAGCTAAGAGAAGGTACCCGTCTGCGTTTTGTCTCTCCTCATCTTGCGCCCAAGCCCCCCCCCCCCCCCCCCCCCCCACGGATCCTCAGGTTGCTCAGTCAAGTGGCATGAACTCCTTGCACCTCTTGAACCAGCTGTTGATAGTGTCACACAGGTTGTGACCTCCTGCCTGAGCTCTTTGATAGCGGCCGGTGTCCATCCCTGACTCCCAAGCAGGCCCAGGGATGCTCAGTGGTAGGGCACCGGGCTGGAGGCCACTCTCTTGATGCCCGCCCTCTCTCTCCCAGACATTATCTTTTCCTCCTCCTCCTCCACAATGGCAGCTGAGTTGCCTTCCCAAAGATGCCCCCACCAACCCCCAGACTGACCCTTCTTCAAATGATCCTTGTGCACCTCTGGCTTGCCCCTCATACTGGGACCTCTATAACAAAAATATATGTTTGGCTGCTTCAAGCCAGGGGGGGTTAGGAATTAAATATTAGAGGTTCCTCACCAAAGACAAAAAAAAAGTAAAACAGTCTTTGCCAGCTGAGGATTTAAGGGCTGAAGTCTTGATCAACAGCCCCCTCTGCTGGCCAGATGTGTTATTTGCAGTAGGCCATGAAGCACTTCGGCCTTTGGTTTTCATATCACAGATGTTAATTTTTTTGGAAGTGAATCTGCCAGCCGGTGCAGCTCCTCTGACACCCCCGAGTCACTGCACTGAGCGCTTCCAGCAGTCGTCGTCAACGGTGTCTTCATTGACTGCCGGGATTCTACTCGCAAGTTTACACCCAGCCAGCAGCTGCAGGCAGTCACAGCCGGCTGGGTGTGGGGTGGTTTGGCAGAGTGATCCGGTGGGGGGCTTTTGGTCCGATTTGAGCTGGGAGTGGTCGCGTCAGTCGTATGGGAGTGCGGGTCAGTCGTATGCCTTTAAATGGGTGACGGCCTAGACCAGTGTTTTCCACCCCAGTCCTCAGAGACCCACAGCTGCTCCATGTTTTTGCTCCCTCCCAGCTCCTTGCCAGACAGTCAATGCTGAGATGGGGAGAAGTAAAAACATGGACTGTCTGCAGGTCCCCGAGGACCGGATCATGAATCACTGGCCCAGACGCCAATCTAGCCGCTAACACGTAAACACAGACAGGGCACATAGCAAAGTCCCTCCTCACTGTCACCCTCTTTTGTCTTCGGTTTGCATGTCTGTTTGCATTGTGTGATTTCTATGTTTGATGTGACTAAAAATCAGACCTTAACAGCCGCTCCTGTCTTGTGTGTCCCTTTCCCGTGTGCGCGTGTGCGCCGAGCAGCATGGCCAACGCGAAGATCGAGCTCGCCAAACTGGATGGGGAGGCGTGGCCGGGCGAGCTGGACGCAGAGCGTGAGCGCCTCCTGCTGCTCAACGAGAAGGAGGAGCTGCTGAAGGAGCTGCAGTTCGTCACGCCGCGCAGGCGCTCGGCCGGCGACCTGCGGCGCCTGGAGGCCGAGAGACTTCGCCTAGAGGAGGAGCTTCTGTCGGCCCGGACCACCCCCAGCCAGGCGCTGGCCCAGAGGTGAGCTACCCTTCCCGCTGTGCCAGAAAGCTCTGGTTCCTGGTGGAGCTAATCGGACATAGACAGATCGTTTGCTGCTTGCGACGCTAGCTTCTTATTTAATGAGCATTCTGAGGAGTAAACACTAGGTTTTTCTTTTCTCTAATTGCCCTAAATTTGCATGCTAATTGTTCAGTAATTATTGTGTCCAGCATGTGGTAGATCTTAACCATGACGTATGGGTGGGAAAATAATGGCGGTTCTGGAAGGGGGGGTATTGTTGTTTTTGTCTGTAATTTGTAATTACATACAGTCGTGCTCACACTGATTCTACATATTAGCTAGACTGTAAGCACTGATAATTATACCGTCGGTTTGCATAATTAATCACCGTGTAACTGCCTTGCCGCATGCCGAACAAGCTCCATTAGGAGAGGCCCGTGTTTAAGTGAAGAGCATGTGTGGCTCTTCCCCTCTCCGCCATCGTAGCGCTGCTACCTGACGTAGAACGGGAAGAGATGAAGCTGCTTGCACTGAACGCTGATTGGTGCTCTCCTTTTGTCATTGTGGCGATGGGGCAGGCTGAAGGTGCAGGAGAGGCGACGGGTCTTGGTGCAGAAGCTGGAGGAATCGACCCGGCTGGCCACGGTGCTGCAGTCTCAGCTGAAAAGGTGGTTGGAGGCTCAGGGGCGGGGTCACGGGAAAACACCACGCCCACACTTACGATGTCCTCTGAGCATGCTGTCTCGAATGATGATCCTTGTCCTGATGAGGTGGCTGTCCCCATCTATGCCCCCCCCCACAGCCTTTCTGCCAGCACCCTGTCCGTGTCGTCGGGCAGCAGCCTGGGCTCGCTGGCCTCTAGCCGTGGCTCCCTCAATGCGTCCAGCCGCGGCTCGCTGAACTCGCTGAGCTCAGCCGAGCTCTACTACAGCCCTGCGGAGCCTCCTCTGGACCTGGAGCTGCTGCTGCCGGAGCGCGGCGGCTCCTACGCGCCGCCCGGAGCCATCACCACCATCCACGAGCACGAGGTGGTCCGGGGCAGCCGCGACGGTCCCGCCCCTGACCAGCCCCCCAAGTCTTTGGCCTCGCTGTCCTCGCGCTCCTCGCTGTCCTCGTTGTCCCCCCCCGGATCGCCGCTGGTGCTGGATGCCGTCTTCTCGTCAGCACGGGACCTGCCCGTCGACTTTGGGGAGTGCGAGTCGATGGCGGCGGGCGGCCAATTCGCAGGCCTGAGTTTCTATGAGAGCCAGCCGCTGCAGGAAGTCGAGAGTGCAGACAGGGAGCCGGGGGATGCTCCGCGGCTGGGGACCCTGGCAGCTCTCCAGGAGGGAATGGCAGGTGGGCAAGGGGGCACCTGGCCAGTGGGGTGGGGGGAAGCACCTGGCATGCCTCCATATTGAGTCTTATTCTCTGCTCCATTTCTCATCAAACATAAGGATCTTTTTCCAAAAGATTAACAGCTGACAGCAGATTGGCCCAAATGGCCACCGTCTTCCATCAACTTCTACCCCTGTAATTCTGTACCGGTCTGCCCCCTGCTGGCTGTCTCGCAAATAGCATCAGAACTGAGCCGTGCTAGTTAACGGCCTGCTACTGACTTATGGGTGAGGTTTTAAGGAGGTCTGACTCCACATTGGGAATGATCTCCAGGAGTCATGCAGTCTCCCCCCCCCCCCCCCCCCCCCGCCGCCCGCCAACCCCCCCCGCGGCGGGCGAGGAGCCCGGCGGCCGCGCGCGCCCCCCCCCCCGGGAG
>JAODKE010000055.1:11061907-11081845 GCA_026779605.1 Mormyrus hasselquistii
TTCATGTAACCCACCCCCATCCCCCCCACCTGAGATTATTTTTAGTATCATTTTTGTGTTTTCATTTTTCTCTGGCTAAATTCGTCGGGGCGGGGGGAGTTAATTGTTATGGAAACATAACGTGTGACATTAAAATTGGTGCCCATCGCTAACAGTCTGCCCCCCCCCCCCACAGGGAGAAGATGGCCTACTTCACAAGAGCTAAGATACTTATACCCTCACTACCTGCAGATGATGTATGATCCTGTTTATAGAAAATATCAAAGTATTTTTTCCACCTTTTATAGCAGAGTATTTTTAATAGTGTAGCCCCTTCAATTAAAACGAGCAAAAAAAAAAAAAAAAAGATTCTAATAGTTTTACACCTTAGATGTATTTATACAAGTTGTAATTGAAACCATCATGTAAAAAAGGCTTTCTTTTTTTAAGAGAAAACCAAAGTAGATTTTGGTACATGTCTACGCTAATGACTTGTCTGTACAGTTTGTGTACACATCATGATGTATTTTGTAAAGTTGAGTTGGAACAAACCGAGACAGCCGCAGCCTGCACCAATGCCCCCTGGTGTCCGACACGAGGACTGCAGTGTGGGTGAGAGTGTCAGTGTTAAGTCTGGGGTGTGAATGTGGGAGAGGTGAGGCTGCCTTTGCCTTCTGTTTGAATCCTGAAGCCCAGTCACCCCCCCCCTTTTTAATCAAAACATCAAAACAAAAGACATACTTCGTGAATGTATACCATGGTCCCTTGGTCTTTTTGTTACTGCACTGATCTCTACATCCTGTTTTTTTTTTTTATTATTTGTGACGTTGCACATTTTACAGAAGCCTCTCCACTCGGTCAGTATTCTGTCTGCTATCGTAATGCCACATTAGCATAAATCTCATTAGCTAAATTCATAAGTCATTTCCTGTCCTGTGCCTGTTGACACTTCAGTGTTCTTTATATAAAGGGTGCGAAAACTCTCATACCTGTGTGCTTAGGAGATGTTCTGTCGCAGACAGTTCCGCATGGCGATTTTTTAAATTTTTTTTTTCCCCAAATAACAAGCTGGGGCCCACGAAGCAGACGGGGACTGTTTGAAATTCCACCTCCTGCCTAGAACTTTCCACATGAAGGATGTCCAGAGAAGAGAAGAAATCCTGCGAATTCGTATCATATTGTCGACATTGAGATATTTATTTTTACACTGCAAATTTGTATTCGGACATAACCGTTTTTTGATTGTTCGACAGAGACCTTTTTTTCCCTCCATCTGAACAGCAGGCCTGATCTGATTGGCTGGCTGTGAGTATGTGTTGCTGTAATCCTCTTTCTCATTTCGTCGTTTCATCTGGGATAAACGAGCACTGTTTGTTTTTTTTTTTTTTGTTGCTGGTCTAACCTGCAAGGCTGAGCGCTAAAGAACAACGAGGACCTGTTTTCCCTCCTTTTTTTTTTTTTAAAAAAAAAAAAAAAAAAAAAAAACAGATGACGAGAACAGAAGATGGTGACGGTTTCTTAGTAACGCGAGGTGCTCACGCCGCGTGTACTTGGAGGCCCGGGCGCCTGTCAAAGTCTTCGTTTGTCCACGCTGTGCCCATCCTGCTTGGCCAACCCCCTCCACAGCGCCCCCTGGTGCCATTCACAAGAATTGTTTGAGCATCATGCACGGAATATTTAAGAGCAAACTGAGGGTGCCTATTTTGTGGGGGGGTATTTGGCGGTATCTGTTCTCTCCTTTCCCCTTTATTTATTTGTTGTATTTATGTGTAGCCATGTACAGCTGACTTCTTTTTTTTTTTTTTTTTTTAATTGTCAACGCTCATGTTTAATGTGTTCTCTGTGATGGAACTGGTGTAAAGAACAGATCAGTCCCTTTTTAGATGTCGTGCCGTCACTAGAATTGTCGCTGCTGTCTTTGCGCAGTTCGTGTCTGAACGGGTCCGTGGCGTTTAAATAACCCACCTTTTTCTCATTCAGCTGTTAGTGCACATTTGCTCCGATGGTGCATCAAGGTGACACAGATCTCACTTAAACTCGGACAGGTCTCTCACTATTTTCTGTGTGCACATGCACGTTGTCCTCCTCTGAATCCTTTTTTAGTGCTTCTGCCTCCACAGTCGGAGATTCTGACTTTGGCCGTAGTTTCTAATCAGTATTTAAATCCAAATTAAATCACCATCGGAGACGGTGTGGGGGGGAAAGGGCAGGCTTGGCCCCGTGACAACGTTTTATTTAATCTTTGAGGAAATAGGCATGGATCTTATTTTGATTCTGAATAAAACACACTACCCTCTGAAAAGTATCCTTCCCTTTGAGTGATTTATTGCTGGACGCTGCAGAGAGATCTTCCTTATAGCGTGACAGTGCCCAGGAAACACACAGACATGCTGGAAGCAAGTTGGTTTGGATTCATGTACAAACTAGTGTCAGTGTAATATCACTTGTATCAGTGTATGACCCCAAATATTTTAACCTTCAAAGAAAAGCAAAAAAAAAAAAACATTCAGCTATTTAAATATTGAGTTCAGTTCTTACTGGTAAGTGCATGGTGTGTAATACTTAACTGACTTTGGGGAAAAAAAGCAGAACGTGTGGAAAAATGCCGACGTGAATGAGATCATGCCTTGATAATTTGCCTGTTGCCTGTAATGTGTATTTGCCCATTTGGCTTGAGCGTAGTCATGCTTTTCCTTACAGTGACCAAGTAGCCCTAGAGGATCTGCTAGCCGTTATCACGCAGGGAACTAGTCAAATGCACCGAAAACACCTTGACTCGAGGGAAATAAAACCCTGGCCTTTTGATTAATGCCTCACTGTTTTCTAACCCCAGAATAAATGGAGCCGCGACTGGGGCCGCATGACGAACCGGGCGGGTTAGTGCATTTGTTTAGGAGAGGAGTGCAGAGTGATTTATGGATGCCAGTATGCAGCCAGTTAACCCATGTTCCCCTTTTCCTTGTTCCAGTCACTGAGTAAAACGGAACAAGCTGCAGAAAAGAGAACCCAGAAAGTCGCCGCTAGTTTTAATATATATATATAAATAATCCCCCTCGGATCACAACCTCTCATTTGCGCCATGCTGGGTTTATATCACATAGAAATTGCCGCCATTAGAATCGGCTTCCCCAACGGAACTGTCAGGAGCCTTTAATGTTTCAGAATCACCCAGCAGCATGAAGCCCCCGGCAGGCAGTGCCCCCTGCTGCCCAACTGAGCCAATTGCGCCTGTAATTGACAGGAAAATGCGGATCCTGCTAGGAAGTCGCAGTGAGGGGGGGTGGAATTGTCAAAGTCCCATACAAGCAGGCTAACAAAGTGTGATGGGGAAAGGAACATTAATTCAAAGTTAGTTGTCATGTAGCCTCTTCTATTGGGGCAGTTGTTGTGAAATGTGTTTTGATTCCAAAGGCTTTTGTAATGGCTCTGGAACGTGGCCAGACCGAGGGTTCATAATTCACACACTTTGTTCAAAGCTCCTTTGTTCCTGCTTCACAACTTGTAAATCAGTTACTTCGACTGGCAAGCCAGCGGGACAGCCTTTTCTCAGTGTGCGTGCTGTTATTTCCACTTTTAATCACCGTCTCCTCAAGGTTGTCTGCCTCTCACAGGTGATCCTCCAACTGAAATCCCCAAAACTACAGTGATTCTGCATAATTTAGTTGAACCAGCCATTTTCAAACACGGCCAATACCCATGCTGAGCAATAAGCTTCTGTGAATTCCCCAGCGAATTTAAAGCGTAACGTTGACAGGGTCACCGCCAACGGAATCTCCACACAGTAAGGTCACCCCACTGTTCCTCTGCCCGGCCTCCATGAGGTTTGTGTCATAGGTGACAGTAGGACACACTACATTTCTGGCTGTCCCAGCTGCACTCCGGATGAGTCCAGATGACGTAGGCTTCTTGGAGAACCCAGCAGGACCAGGACCGCCTCCTGAGGACCATGCGGGGGACCACTTTCGTGAGTTAACCCAAAATTGGTCTTGACTGCGCTGTGTGTCCTCCGATTATCCCCCATGAACTTAAGGAAGCCTCGATTTGGACCCTCAGGGCATCTGTTCCACAGCCCAAAACCAACACGGCCCAGCTGAAGGCTGTGAGATGCAGTTTGGTGGATTTGCCGCAGGCTATTGTCTTTGTGAGGAGAGATGGGAGTAAAAACAAAACTTGACAGGGTAAATATCTGCGTGGCCGGATTTTGGCCATATTGGGTTGTAGGGGACCTGCTGATACTATCAAGATTTTGTTGCTGGGTTGAATCTTTTAGACTTACAGGATTGCGGGGAAAACTTTTGTAAGAATAAGCAGTTGGCAGAGAAACGGATGGACCATATGTGTAGGTTCTCAGTCGTCCAGAACATGATCACCATAAGGGATTGAATCGAAGGCAACTGAACTACTTTTTTTTTCCAATTTCACGAAGATGTTTCACCTCTCATGCAAAAGGTTTCTTCAGTTGTAAAAGTGTGATGGTGAGTTCCAGGTATTTATCTTCTAGCAGGGTTGTCACCTTGAAAGTGGTTGTTGACCCACCCTGTTGTCCAATAGGTCGTTAGGGCCTTTTTGGGCATAGGTGACCTGCTTTTACATCCACGTGCTGACACTATCATGATTTTATTGCTGGGTTGAATCTCTTTATCCTACCATCTTACCATTTTCCCCAAAATCCCGTAAGTCACATGTGCTTAGCGACCCAATGGACAGTAGGTCAGGTCAATGACCACTTTCAAGGTGACAAGACACCCCACCCCATCAGACTTTTAGAACTAAAGAAGCCTTTCAGATGAATGGACCTTGTGGTTTTATACATTTATATAGAGGCAGTATAGCAGGAATTGTCCAAGGACATGGACTCTACAGCTAAAGTTCAATATTCAGTGATCTCTATAACCTGCACTACATGTAAATACAGCTTGATAAGGTAACTTCCTGTAACTGATGTTGATATCTTCCCCCAATTCATCACCGCCTCTTCGATTTCTTATTTGTGAGAGAAGTGTATGTCAGACAAAATCACAGCAAGATATGAACAATGATGTACCGGTATTTTTTTTTTTTTTTAAAGTAATCCATCTGGTCCTTTGTAAACAGAAACCTAACTCAATTGTTTCCAGCGGCGTCTCAGCTTTTGAATAATAAAACCACTAGGCTCTTACTTCAGATGCTGCTTAACTTTGTTTAAGGCGCCCAGATGGAAGTGATAGCAGTTTCAATATGCTGGGGTAGCGGAGGTTTGAAATGGCACCGTCAAATGCCATCAGCAGCAGACGGAGGCATGGCGAGAGGCAGGGGCCTCCGGCGGCGCGGCCAGGTTTCCATGGTGACGCGCGCGCTGCCTTTGCTCCTCGCGAGCAAATTTATAAATGCGTTTTAGCTCCAAAGCGAAAAACATGAAAAACGAAGGTGATTCGCCAAGAATCGGTAAAAATGAAAGGAGCCACCACACTATTTCAAAATAAAACTACTTTCAACTAACATCTAGGCAATTCACTTAAACCCTTATTCCAAAATCTCAACATGTCGAGATTTCAAAAATATAATTTAGAAATGTTTCTTTATATATAGTGAAATTGTGCTAAATTCATAGCAGTCAAACAGGCTAGCGCCGCAATGGTGAGATGCTCTACGGTGATGCGGGGTATCGTGACTTTGCAGGGGGCTGTGGGACCGGCGGTGCGGCGGGCCAGGTGGGGATTTCGCTGGTTGATAAGCTGTCTGGCTGCTGGCTCTACCATTTCTTTTCAAATGATAGTCTATTATATCGCAAGTCCTGCACGAAAAAAGGTGACACGAATTTCTGTTTTCATTGAACCCACAAAGCCATTTCAGGCTCTTGAAGCGTAGGAATAGAGTCCCGCCAAAAAACTCCAGACTACAGAAATTGTATTTTTTTCGGTATGGTATAATGCTTAAGTAATTTTCATACAATCATTTATGATTTACTTTAATTCCAGGTAAACTGCAAATTTCCCGGACATGTTGGCCAAAATTTGCACAATATTTTACAACTAAAACGTTAAGCATCTGGATTCATTTCAGGAACAGTTTATTCGTGTCACGGTGCCTATTAAGCCATCGCGTTAAACTGATGCATAGATCACGTTATGTTTCTTTTGGCAGCCGTTCTTACCTCGGTGCGTATATTTAGTGCCAAACAAACCAGCAATAGTGGTGTTATGCTACCATCTACTGGTAGTATAATTTATTTCCATCGAAATACTCCGCCGTGCTCCATGAAGTTCGGCGTTTTCCTCCGTAGGCCGTATCGGGCTATTCCTCGAGTTTTCCTTCGAATTGGGAGAATCGAACAAACACTATTTCGACTGCAATTTTAAAAATAGAGTTGTTCTAATAATTATTATTATTATGAATGACCTTGTGAACCGCTGCAAATACTTTTGCAGTTGGTTATCCGGGATTTCATTGAATTTATTCTTACAGTGCAGTAACGTGTACATCAGTAAATAGTGGCATTTTGTTATTTGTGAATTCAGACGGCGTCAGTATACTTTTCCTTTTTATTTTCAAAAGTGAATAATAAAAAAAAAAAACTTGACATGTCCAAAATGGGCTCATACTGACCAGTCTGATTTGTGATTTCACAAATCAATTGTGGTCAGTCAGTCATAGGTCAGTGTGTGTATTAGGCGGGTATAGCAGGAAAATAGATTTGCACTTAAAGCTTACCAACAATGAAAATTCCCTCCTAAATCACAATATCCATATAGATTTAGAAAGAAAAAATAATCACAGACACATTCCATGGCAATATTGGGCTATACACGACAGACCAGTGGTCAAATAACCTACAAACGTGAACCACAAGGACCAAACTAGGGTCAAACTGACTGTCGAAGAGCAGGGAGTAGAGAATCAGGGTCGGGACACAGAGATCCAGGAAACGGGATTTATTAGGGCAGACAAGGCACAAGAAGGACGCGACGTTAATGACGGAACTGGGGATACATACGCTGACGTGGACTTAAATACACAGCACAGAATGAAACAACAAGAAACAGCTGATAACATCGGGATTTCACACGAGGTTAACGAGGGGGGCGTGGCGCGCGGAAGGAGCGAACGAGCAGGTCATGACACTGACCAGTCTGATTTGTGATTTTCTGCACAAATGAAACGCGGTCAGTCATAGCTGACACACAGATGGCTGGTTTATACCTCGTGGGAATAGGTTATATTAAGAGGTAAGAGTATTCTTCTAAAAAGTGAACGAAAATGTTAAAAAAAAAATGTTTGAAAGTTGAAAGCGAAGTTTGCAAAAAAAAAACATACAAATCATAAGCTAGCGGCCAACTGTTTCTGATATAACCAAACATTTAATTACATGAAACACATGGACCATTAACATGGGATCCATATGCAACTAACATGTAGTTTCTGCTTAATTAATACATTAAGTAACAGTGAACTACTACATTGTAAAGTGTTACCAATTTTCTTTCAGTCTTCTTTCTTTCCTTAGATGAGAGAAATGCACAAGAAGCTTCATTGACCAGGTTAGAAGCTCATTTTCCCCCCTATGTACAGCATGCAATGTACGGTCTGTGGTGACTTTCATTTCACTTTATAGCAGAACCATTACGAAAAAATATGTTTGATTGTCAAACTGAAGCAGGCAGGATAAATGAATATACGCTCTGTTGTACAGCATACGGCATTATGTTCAGTACCTGCATAAATTTAACGTTTTGGAGGATGCCGCGTTACTGGCAGACACCCAAGCAAACCAAAGTATTTTATTGCCTTTAAGTTGCAGACAGTTATATGTGAGATGACGCCAGGAAAATGGTTATGTTTGTTATACAGGTGCTGGTTGTTGCTACCCCAACTTTTCTCAAAAATGAGTCACGATTCAGATGGAGGGGAAACCATAATGGAGGCAAAGGAGACAAGAAAATCAGTATTAAATCTGTCCTGTTTACTGTTTGCTTTATCTTTGGTGTTTCGTCATCCAGAGCAGCTACAAACGGCATTTTATGCAGCATTACTTTTTCAGGGTCAGTACAACTGACTCTGTCTGCACACGGCATTCCACCCACTCTGGACTTATGATAACAGTATTGTAATTATTATTTGCCAGTACTTTACATTAACTGCACTTTCATAATGCCTTTATAATGCATTCGTAGACCATTCAGTGCCCCTTCATAATGGATTCACAATGCATTCTTAGAACATTCTTAAGCAGCATATAAGTAGGCCTATACCTTAACGTCCTAACCAGTGTGCGAAATACGTCCAGGGGTCCAGGGGGGCTCCGACACCCCCGATTAACCCATGAGACCCCCTGAAAGCCTCAAAAGCAAAATCTTAAGGGGGTCTCAAGATCAGTATTGCCCAAAAATAGGGAGATGGGGACCCCCCCGAATATTGACGGGTATTTTGCACACTGATCCCGACATACCTTAACAGCTTTAATGTACATTTATAACAAACATTATATGATTATAATCTTTGTTATCATCATATAATGTCCTTTATTAATGTGTATTAAAGCTGATAAAGTATGATAGGATGTCAAGGTATACTTCCGTTCAGCTTATGAATGTTCTATGGATGCGTTACGAAGGCGCACTGAATGTTCTATGAATGTATAATGGATGAATTATGAAGGTGCAGTTAATGTAAAGCGTCACCAGTTTTTTTGTAGTGTCATAGTCTAAAATTTCATGTAATATGTATAAATTGTAATACACTGTAATCTTTTCAAAATTATCTTGTTTCTATTACAGTCCATTTATGAAATTGCTTTTATGTATACCACATTACCTGTGTTTCTTCATACACATTTATCACAATAATGAAGGTGTTCCGACATAGTTACTAACTAAAAGTTGACAGAAGCTGTGTTGGAAATAGTCGAATTTGTCTATTAATAAAATGCTATAAAAAAAAAAAAAAAAACCATGCAATGGTTTTGTTCTTGTTGCACGACATTATTAATATCAATATCATATGTTAAATCTTCATAAAAATATCTAAACGTATATACTAAATACATATGCACTAAATGACGATTGCATTTATTAAATTATGAATTAATAAATATGACAAATTTGCTTATTGCTTTATAAAGATAGTACCTTAACGTTCTATATATAGTGTACCTTATCAGTACATTGGCAAAAGAACCGATATGGTTCTTTAAAGGTGCCTCACAAAAAAAGGTTCCATTTGGAACCAGAACCATTTTTCTAACAATGTGTAGCCCATATATTGCCATGGAGTGTGGCCATTAGAGATAAAGAGATAAAGTGATAATGTGTATGCCAATATTTCTGTGAATTTTTTCATAAATATAGTGTGGTCAAAAGCAACACGGATATTGTGATTTAGGAGGGTATTTTCATTATTAGTTACATTTAAGTGCAAAAGCAGCTCATTTTTCTTCTATCTGCCTCATTCACATCCGAATAAACAGTGCTAAATAACGTTCGCAACTTTTTTTTTCCACAAACGCGCATATCAGTCACTGACAGACGAAATGTGTATTGTGAAAAACAAATCACACATCAGACAGTATAGGCATAGTTGGATTTGTTTATATAGTCAATTCGTATTACTCATTCTTAAAAATGAAAAGGCAAAGTATCATTTCAATGGTATCCGTAATGTAAACTGTCTTAACCACGGTGATCAATCGTATGAAAACGCGCTATACAAATAAATTTTGACTTGAATTAGTCTACTTGGGATATCAGGGACAGGGAGAATAATAAAGCATGACAAGAAACAAAACAACACAGACAAACATTACATCAAGATCACATTCATAACAACAAAGTAAGACGACACATCAGCACGGCATGCATAACGATACGACACACCATGACCACGTGTGGTTTGGTCACCATGCAATACAACAGGTCAAAAGACAGGGAGCGCTAAGACGACAGATGCACAGTGTGAAGTTGAATTCATGCAGACAAATGTTTTATAAGGTGAGCAACAGACTATATATAAATACATGATCACTACAAGAGGTTTCCACTATATTCGTGTTTATGGGATGTTGCGTGTACATTTTTACCAGCACATAGTTCGTTGTTTTGTCTGATACGCTGAATTATCTGGCTGACATGGAGCAAGTTAAGCAAAAGAAGCGAAACGGTCTGAATTTCTGGAGTTCAAGACCCCGAACAGCTCAGTATAAAACTATATAAACAATCACACCATTATTATATGTTTCTATTAAGTACCATCCATTATATACATTATATTTGTCCCTCGGGGACAAATAAAGTTTTTGATTGATTGATTGATAGCCTATTGAACGCACATTCTAACCTACACGCTTTAATTTTGCATTCATACAATTTTTGCTGTCAAACACTTTGTGAATAGGTTTTAGGAAAAAACTCTTAGTTAAAAACTTTTAGTGCGATTTAGGGGTACTCTAACTTAGTGGTAAGATAAAATGATTTGTAAACACGGGTCCAGATTTCGGCTATTTGAGGTTAATGGGTCTTTCTATAAGATCCATAAGACAAGAATTTATGGATCCCACACCGGAGAAATTTATTTGTTACAACAGCCTATAGATATAAAAAGCAATAGAAAAAAACTGACCAAAATATAACAAATAGAAATAAATAAGAAAAATTAGCGCACATAATTACAGACAGATGGATGACCCAAATACAGGTACGGATATTGCACTGAGTGATATAAATATACAAGTTACATATAAATGCAGTGAACATATGTACATGTTACATATATATGGTAATTGATTATATAAGCTCTTTAACAACAGATTAACGCGAGCCAATGATAATGAAATTCCAACCGTGAAATGTATATTTTCCACGAATGTTCATTACATTGACACTGGTTGACCATAACTCGCCCTTAATCGAGTTAAACCCTTTAAACTGGTCTAACTCGGCTTTTATGCAGTGAAGGATTACTCTGAAAAACTTGACCGCCTCCGATTAAAATTTTTCCCATGATTCTTTTGTTAAATGCGGTAGGTAGAAAATGCTGTCGACGCCATAAAAAAGAGCCTGAGATCACGGTTGGTCAGCATTATTTCTATCGTTTTTCAGTGTTGTCGCCCATCGGTCTGTTACTGCGAGGACGCCGCCTTTTTATAATTTGCATAATTTATTCATTTGATGAAATCCGAAGCACTGTTGCTCCTTCTAGCTTTCCTGATCGTTCTGTAGAGCTTTAGAGGACATGGCTAAATTACAATATAACCGCCGACCTCATACTCCTTTATTCCAACCTAAGAGCCAATTGACACATTTGTACCCACCGTGAGTCTCCCTTCTGTCACACGTGGGGGGCTTATAAGTGCACTGACTTACGTCGTTTACGTAGGCATTCTGAAAACCTGCTCACTAGGCTACATGCAGAGGACCTAGTTTCTCACCGGTGCCTAGGGGAAAGTCCCCGGACGCGTGGCAGAAAGTGCCCGGCGTGATCGCCCGCAATGGTTCGCCCGTCACCGCTTTCAGGGCCGAGACGCTCTGTCGGAGCCGAGCCCGGTGACAGCGAAGCTACTTTGTCAGCGCAATAGTAACGCAGGTAATGTCTGTTCATCAACAGAACGGGGCTCATTCCCAGAATGCCGCTTTTGTTGCTAAATATAACAAATATCAAACTGTCTTTTTTCCTCACGTGAGAACATACTGCCACTCTGCTTTTTCGTTTACCACATATATCATTAAAGCTAACTGTAATGTTGGAAGCCCTGGGGGGGGGGCAGATAACGGGTACAACGGGTGCGCTGTGCCTTTAAGAGAGTAGCGCATATTAACTTTGACCCACGGGGCTCCAGTCGGCCCAAAAACCCGGGAAACGCGAACATGCAGTGTGTGACCTTATAAGGAAAACATCCGTACATGCGCACCAAGGACGTTTTTTGTTTGAAGCAGTCGCAGTCGTTGTGGCGGATTGGGGCTACGTAGAAGGCAGTAGCGCGAGTCAGGTTGTAAGGGATCCGAAGGACTAGTTACCAGACTTCCCAAATGCTTGTGTGGTAAAAATTTCCGATTCTTCTCTTGCATGTGCGGCTGGGCTATTTAATGCACCGGGATCACGATGTTGGGACACTATCCAAACGTGGAAAAGACACAACTGCTCAGCTATGTGGAGGACTACCTTGAGTGTGTGGAGTCCCTGCCATTGGACATTCAAAGGAATGTTTCAATCTTGCGAGAAATCGACTCAAAGTACCAAGGTATGCGCACAGATCTGCTGGCCCTTCCGCGTACCACGGGGGATTGGAGACAAAAATCGGCCGTGGCCGAACTCATTTCATGCGTATGTGTGTTTTACCGCAGCGTCGCAGTGTATCTGTCAGTGTTGGGGCG
The DNA here is from genome assembly GCA_026779605.1 of Mormyrus hasselquistii. NCBI lineage: Eukaryota > Metazoa > Chordata > Actinopteri > Osteoglossiformes > Mormyridae > Mormyrus > Mormyrus hasselquistii. The sequence continues at coordinate 11,074,228 of JAODKE010000055.1, forward strand.
GAATGAGTTAGTTGTTTAATGCCACTGGTTATGGATTCAATAATAAACCTCTGTATAATCATTCCCGGGTGTAAACGCGTTTTCAATGTGCATCTAAAGTATTAATTTGCAGTTTTCTGAAGTCAGGGCAGGCGTTAAGGATTAGTTGCTTTGGTGAGTGATTAAAAATTCGCCGATGTCTTCTGAATGGCTGGTCGCCTCGTTTTTCCTACTGTATCTCGGTGACGTTTTTTCAGCATATCATGGCAAGGGATTTTTAATTAACCTTGTATAATGTTGCCTGGTCAGTCGTTTCTGTTGGCCCCTTTCAAGCTGAGACTGGTCTTTGTCCGAAGCACCGTTTTGTTGAAACTTCCCTTCCTTGTCGTGTTGAACATGCGAAGTATGTTTTTTTTAAGGGCAGTGAAAATGGGTGTAGCAGTATCGTTTTTTCTGGCCTTGGCGCTTTCACAGTGGAGGAGAAAACGGTGGGTGTGGGTCAAAAAGTGCGCAGTAAAAGTTGTCATATTGGCCGAGGGACAGGTTAATGACTTAAGAGCGGGACTGCTCTACGGCCGCTGTGAAAACACCCGATACCTATTCTGCACATGGATTTTATTCGCTTTAACGCAGCGACGCAAGACGCCTAAATATAAACGTACTGTCGGGCCGGAAGTGATTGTGTCGTCGATTCCGGGGCGGTATCCCGGAAGTGGTGTGGCAGCGTGGACTCAGCTGACGCTTTAAGGACTTCTGCCAATACGTGCTTTCTGGGTATATTGTGGTTCTGCGTGGGTTTATCTGTTAGGTGTATGTATGTGTATGTATGGTACACGCACTGTTCTGCGGTGTGTGCTCTTTATCGCATTGTCGTTCGCCCAACCACATCCGGTCATTATTCCCACTCCACCTTCAAGAGTTTAAAAAAAGGAAAGAAAAACAACCGGTGGCGTTTGTCCTTGATGTGTCCTGATTTTTTTTTTTTTTTTTTTTTTTTTTAAATGCAGTGTTAATCTAAGCTGTGATTCCCATTAATATTTCATGTTCCTCTTTCTCTGACCCCATTCTCTTCCTGTAGAGGTGCTGAAAGAGCTGGACGATGTGTATGAGAAGTACAAGAAAGAGTCGGATGGGGCCCAGAGGCGTCGCCTGCAGAACCAGCTGCAGCGTGCCCTCATCTGCAGCCAGGAGCTGGGCGACGAGAAGATACACGTGGTGACGCAGATGATGGAGCTGGTGGAGAACCGAGCACGGCAGATGGACTCTCACGTGCACTGCTTTCAGGAGCCAGCCGAGGCGGAGCGAACCAGCGAGCGGCTCCGGCAGGATGCTGTGGCCCCCGAACGGTCATCGGCACGGCGGCCCCGGCGCCAGCGGCACAGTGAGAGCCGCGACTCCTGCCACGCAGCCAACGGTGTAGATGAGCCCGGCAAGGAACCGTCTCCCCCTCCGCCCCCGCCGCCGCCCCCGCCCCCTGTCCGAGAGAAGCGGTCCAAGTCAGCTAAGAAGAAGAAGCGTTCTCGCGCCAAGCAGGAGCGTGAAGCCTCTCCGGCGGAGTATGCCATCGACCCCAACGAGCCCACCTACTGCCTGTGCGACCAGGTCTCCTATGGCGAGATGATTGGCTGCGACAATGAACAGTGCCCCATTGAGTGGTTCCACTTTTCCTGTGTTGGACTCACCTACAAGCCAAAAGGGAAGTGGTACTGCCCGAAGTGTAGGGGTGACAGTGAAAAAACGATGGAGAGGAGTCTCGAAAAACCCAAGAAGGACCGAAGGTCCAGGTAGTGATTTCTGCTGCTCTTTTTTTTTTTTTTTTAAAAAACAATTTTTATTTTTTATGTGTCCAGTAGTTCTTTGGCTTTTGAAACAATCTTATGGGAATGGTACACATCTGAAATACTTTGGACTGTCTCTGGAACATGATGCAGGATGTGACTGTGAATCTCTCTCTGGCTGCGCTCAACCTAAAGACTGAAAATTTTGTGTACTGAAGAAGCACTAAAATTGTCATGTCCGTTGAAACAGAACTTGCAGATGGTCAGACTACCTTTTTCGCCTTTGGGAAAACCATTGGTGATTTCAGAAATGCTGCCTAACACTATACTGTTTTGTCAAATGTAAACAAATCACAAATGTCTCTGGATGGCATGTTCGGGGTCTCCCTAACTACAATGTGAAACCAGAAGGGTCAAAGGTCTGTCCGTCTGTCTCTCTGGGTGCTCTCCTCATGTAATGAGTGTTGTCAGAAGTGATACGTCATTGCTGTCTTGAGTGGAATGTGTAAGTTTTAATTTGTTAGCATTAGCACATTAGAAGGATTATGAATGTGAATTCTCTAATTGTGTTGCAGATAGAAAATGCTCTGGTTGACTGGGGTCTCTGTCTTGTAAGAGGCATTCGCCAGAACTTTTCCGCTTTGTTTACTGTCGTAAACCTTTTGGGCGTCCAGGCCTTGGCTACATTCTGTGTCTGGGGACAGTTTGCATGTTCTCTCTGTCATGTAAATTGCCTCCCGCAGTCAGGACGCACAGGTAGGCTAACTGGCATATCTACATTGCCCGAACTGTGTCGTTATCCTTGTGTAAGCCGTGTCATGAGTGGGCATCCTGCCCTGAGTGTTATCCTGACCAGGATGAGCAGATGGATGGATGGACCCCCAAATGCAGAACCTCAATAAGATTCTGCCCCCGATGCCTCCAGTGATGTTAATTTCATATGTGGTTGAAAATTCTCCTGTAATAAGCAATGTTTTATTCTCTCTTTTATAAACATTAAAAGTAAAATCTGTGTCCCCAACAAATGTTAGTCTTCCTGTCATTGCATCAGCTGCACCTGTTTGGTCACCTGCGTGCAGTAAAACGGAGACCCCACCCTCATGGGGTGGGAGGGTTTTGTGTGGGAGGTAGGTCCTCTGCTGAGGGCGAGAGCAAGCAAGCTGCATTTATGTGCACACACTGCAAACTGACAAAAAGCTACATTAAATCTCATGAAGGTGCATGATTTCTCAGAGGTTATCGGTGATCCAAGAGATCTTCACACACACTGCTGTGCCACAGCCACGATCGTTGACTGCTCTCCTCTGAACTTGTGTGTCTGATGTTCAATGAAAACAGAAGGAACATAGTTTAGTCTAAAGTGAGAAGGGTATTTAAATAGCTTTTTTTTGGTAAACCTTTTTTGTGTAAGATTTATTGTTAATCATTTCTGCAGTAAGCTCATCGGTAACAAGTTATTGTAAGTCATTCATCAAGTTGGATACTCTTACTGTAAAGGTGGACCGATTTTTCTTGATTAGACATGAACTAGATCTCTCAGAAGCAGAAATAAACTGGGGCCCCCCCCCCCCCCCCCTTCCCATGGCTCTCATCTCTTGGCAGTTCAAATTGTAGTTAAATAATTTAACCTGGGATCAATCGGGAACCGATAGGGCAGTTAAATTTGTGTGTGTGCTCAGTTAAATGTTTGTATTAAGCGGAGACCTTGAAGCGAACCTATGTCCTTATGCCAAAGGTGGGGTGTTCATTTAAACGACCGCTTCACGCGCATCACGCATCTACGGTGTTACTCATCGCTATCCACCCATTTTCCACACCCGCTAATCCTACGAAGGATTACAGTCCGGGACGTACCTAAAAATTCCGGGCCCCCTGACAAAATGTCACTTTGCCCCCCCTCCCTACTCAATTTTATATATTGCTGGGCCCCTTAAATCTGCCAGGGCATCCGTGCCCCTCCAACAGCAACAGGCACAAGGCACGCAGTAACCCAGGATGGGAAGCTAACCCAACGGGGAGAAATATATTCGTTACTTACGCTGTTATTTTATTGGACGTGACAGGTATTGTAGAAAAGTATGTAAAATGTAGTGAGATTTGTGAAAACGTAATAAACTTGATATTTTAGTGAAAATAATTGTGTACGTACATGATGATTTTGTGTTCGTCAAAATTAACATTAATATATTTTCATGTACTTTTCATGTAAAATGTAGAGATGGAGACTGGATGGAAAATATTAAAAAAATATTGACGAACGATTTTGTTTAGTGCCTTATACTGCTGTTATTAAAATATTCTGATGTAAAGGGTCTATTTATAATTAGAATTTACGTTTTCATTACTTTTATTTTGCAGTCCAGGATAAGCGGCTGGAAGATGGATGATTGATGACGTTTGACGTCACCCCCTTCGTGCGCGTGCGTATGACACCCTTTTCCGGGTTCTCCCTTTCGATGTTCTGATTGGCGGGCCCTAAAGCTTCCGTAGCTTGATTGGCTCAGAGCGCTGTCAATTTTCGTCTCGTGTTTTTCCTGTTCCGGGAACTTACTTGGGAGGGGAAATAGCACAACTATTCATAAGGAAAGTCAGTTGTTGATGTAAATAAATTAGGTGGCTGCGGGGGATTTAATTTAGATAGCTCATTCGGTATGTACACGATTTCTTTTTAAATATGGTTACTATTTAAGGAATGATTTACGGTCGTTTAGTCTGTGCATTGACACGCTTTATTTTAGTCATGTCCTGACTGATATTGTTTTAAAGAGAATACGCCCCAGAAAAAACATTTGCCGATTCTCTTGAACTTTATCAGTGTTTTAATACACATGTCTGTAAAGGCTGAAGTGTATACTTTGGCTTAAGCGTGACTGTCAGTGACGGCCAGGCGAATTTCATGCTGAACATCGTACCGACGATCAAAGCAGCAATTATGTAACGGCGCTATTAAATGGCGTGCGATTTCCTTTTCTCTCACGGGCCGTGTTAATTATTATGGATCCATGTTTTAAAGCCCATGTATCAAATAAACGTGTTTTTTTTTCTTTCTTTTTTTAGAGCTGTTGTATAGCCGAGAAGATGACCCCAACACAATGGGACCTACCTCCAGAGTTGTGCTGCCGGCCCATGGCCTTTGTAGCTCTGACGGGACTGGACGTGGTCTACAACGCTGTCCACAGGGCTATCTGGGATGCCTTCTGTGCCAACAGGAGGGCTGACAGGGTGCCCATTTCCTTCAAAGTCCTTCCAGGGGACCATGAGTACCCAAAATGTAGGACCAAGGTGTGGTGCTTGCTTTTCCCCACCCGATGTGCCTTTCATTACATTTTGTGTGGTATGGACATGGGAAATGCTCTTCTCATTTCAGAGAACCTCTTATGAGTGGTACATCCCCAAAGGCATCCTGAAGACCAGCTGGATGAACAAGCATTTGAACCTGATCCCAGCGCTGGTGGTGCTGTTTTATGAGTTGGACTGGGATGAGGTTCAGTGGAAGGAGAAGCAGTTGGAGTGTGCTACCAAGGTGGAGATTGTCAGGTAATTTACCAGCTTCTGCAGGGTCTAGCCAGCAAGGCAGCATGTTTGGCCCGCCTGGGCTCACTCTACTGCCACAGATAGACGTTTGGACTGGTTGTTTCTACAGGACAAGTCTGCAAGGACGGAACACAAAGGTCGCAGTGGTGTTAATTCAGAAGAAAACTCCTCTTCCCCCAGGTAGGTGCAGATGACCGAATGTCTTTTTGTCTGCTCTGAAGAATTGTGATGTTTTTGGTTAATAATACATACAATGCGGGTATCTGAAGGCACCTTGCAGGATATCCCATTGCTTAGCATCACCTTGTGTCTGTATGGCGTATATACCTTTGTGCACATTCTTGTGTGTGTATGTTAAGGAGAAGACGTCATGGCCTCAGAGCGGGCAGGTGCTCTCTGTAACGCCTGTGACCTTTCTGGCAAGTTTCTCTTCGTCCTCCCCCACACTGATCACCTCGTGGGCTACATCATCAGGTTAGCGTGACCCCCGCATGACCTCTGGCACCTGTATGACCCCCTGCGTGTCCTCTGGCACCAGCCTACCCGCAGGTCGCTGCAATGACTGACGGTTGTTGTGTGACCCCCTCACCGCAGGCTGGAGAATGCCTTCTATGAGCATGCTCAGACTTATTACCACACTGAGATACGGAGGGTGAAATCTCATAAGGAGTTCCTCAACAAAACCACCCATCAGGTGGGGGTTAATTTCGACATTTGTTAGCATCTGTGAGGCCGCATCTGTGAGGCCTTGTTCTCATGCCTCGTCTTTGGGGGCAATTTTCTTGTGTGTTGCAGTTGCTGTTTGTAAGGCACCAGTTTAAGATCGCTTTCTTCAGTGAGCTGAAGCAGGACACGCAAAACGCACTGAAGTAAGACCTCCAGTAACTGTACTCTCCAGTGTTTTTACAGTGTGTGCGTGCACGTTTTTGCTCATGCCTCCATTTAAGGGCCTGTATTTATGTATCACACAATGAGAATAATTAAAATTCTACCGAATGCATTTGTTGTGTGATATTTACTCCCAAATTAAATGGAGACTGATTCAGGTTTCAAATAAAAAAAATGAAGTCTGCCGTCGTTGCCAGTCTCCCTTTAGCCGTTTTGAGATGCTCTGTGTTTGTGACGTAGGCACTACAAGACGGCTTACGGCCTTGTGCACGAGCTGCGAGCCCATGAAACCAACATCCTGGAGATCAAGACACTGGCTGGATTCATCAACTACAAGGTGACCAGAGTTCATGGCTAAGCTGTAAACTGTTGTGCATTGAACTATTCAGCACATAACCGAGAGGATATAGCTTGTCAGCTGACTGATTTAACTGTAATTAAGGGAAATGCCCCCCTTCTCTTCTCCAGGAAGATTAAAGATGATGATGATGATGGTGGTGTTTAGTGAGGATCCCTCTCTTCCAGATCTGCCGGCTCTGCTTCCAGCACAACACGCCCTTGGACGCCATCGCTCAGTTTAGGAAGCACATCGACCTGTGCAAGAAGAAGATTGGCAGCGCTGAGTTAGCGTTCGAGCACACGGCCTGGATGTCCAAGCAGTAAGGGTCGGCTCAGAAATATACCCAATGCTACTCTGCAGCCCGACGGCGCTTCCTGTTCCAAAGCATGTGGCGTTTCTAACCAATAGCTTATGTGTCTTGGAGAACATTTCAAGCTAGATTTAAGGAAGCGCTTCTTCACGCAGCGTGTAGTCGGGGTATGGAATAGTCTTCCTGATAACGTAGTGCAAGCTGAATCCTTGGGTTCCCTTAAATCAGAGCTAGATAAGATTTTAGCAACTCTGAGCTATTAGTTAAGTTCTCCCCAAGCGAGCTTGATGGGCCGAATGGCCTCCTCTCGTTTGTATGGTTCTTATGTTCTTATGAACAAACTTGTACAAATAAAAGTGCTTCTGATCGGCTGGCTGTTCCATCCCCAGGTTCCAGTCCTTCGGCGACCTCTTCGACGAGGCTATCAAGCTGGGTCTGACCGCCATCCAGACCCAGAACCCGGGCTTCTATTACCAGCAGGCGGCACACTATGCCCAGGAGCGCAAGAGGCAGGCGATGCAGCTCTGTGGCAGCCCGGAGGTGGGTTGGCGGGGTGATGGCATCAGCATAGTTGGAGATTGTAACGGTTGACTGAGCTCATTTGGGTCAGCTGTTGGTCACCCAGCTGTAACACGCTACACGCTTGATTATTAATGAGTTACTGTGCTGTATAGCTGTCGGGGGGGGGGGGGGGGGCCGGGAGAATCCTCCTGCGGGTGCCCCTCCCAGACGGTGTTTTTTTCTTGTTGTAAATGGACTGGGGTCCCCCCCCCCCCGCCCCCCTGGCCA
>JAODKE010000055.1:11123913-11196714 GCA_026779605.1 Mormyrus hasselquistii
TATCCAAAGTATGGGGTGCCCCCCCCCCTCCCCCCCAACCCGGTGTTCAGTAGTGATGCTCTCTGTGCCTCTTGTTCTGAACAAGTGAAGCAGGAATTGGAATTCCTCAGAATTGCAGCCAAAAAGGCTGGATGGTGATGTTTGATTGGAGGTGAGCTCTGTGGAATTAGTGGGTGTGATGGGGAGGAGGGAAATCACCCCAGGGGCCTTTTCTGGCGATCTGTCAGCCGTCTGCTTACTCAGGGATGAGTAAACATGGAGTAGTCAGAACTGCAGTGTTGAGCAGTCGGCTCTCCGCTTAAAAAAAAAAAAAAAAAAAAACATCAAACTTCTCAAGCCCTCTTATCACAAAGTTCTGCCCATTGTGTAGAAACTGTGTCTGCCCACACAGATGTCCAGTCTGTGTGAATATCGTTGCATTGGGAATTCCGGAGTGTTAAGGCTCTGAATGGTGGACTGATAAGGCCTATAATGTTTAACCGGCGCACTCTTAGGGCTTCTTTCACGTTAACCTGGATGTCAGAAATGATTGGACCCTCCCTGCTCATGTGCTGGGCAGATTTGGTTAATATGTTACTACAGTATACAAACTCTGCATGCTGCATTTGAGTGTAGATCATATGGACTCAGACTGTATGCTTGATGCTGCACTCCTTCAATAAAGTGACTCCACTACTCAACCATGGAATCAGGCTGTTAGAAATGAATAGACCTGGATAGGAAAACCAACTTTTGTATGTGTGTTTGTTTAGCTCTGCCTCTTTTTTTAGGGGTTGTGTATTTTGATTTCATTTTTTGTTTTCATAACCCCCCCTAAACGCAGGCTTAGAGCCAAGCCCTTATAGTGCTCATAGTATTAGTCCTTTTCCATTCATTGTACCTGAAGTGTGTGTTGAGATGTGGGTGGCCGGCAAATGCTTGACTGAAGGAATAATGCAAGTTGTGTTGGGAAAGAGTAACTCAGGGTTGTCAGGCTGGTCTTTGTTTAGTTGGGGGCTTGTGGGGGGGTATTGGCACTCAGATCAAGGCCACATGCCCCCCCTTAAAATTCTCTGGATAGTTTAAATTCTTAAGGCCATAATTATTAGGCCTGTTATGAGAACCCATAGTGGATGTACCTTTTAACTGGGAATATCTAGCAGAAACCTGAAACAATCCATGTCATTCCTTATAATATCCCTTTGTCTTCCTCAATAATAACCAGTCCCTCCGATCAATCCCCTAACTTAGATTTGTTTGCCTCTTTGTTGCCAAGGTAACCTGGCTTAACAGGATGCACAGCTCTCTCACCTTTGGCCGGATCGAACCGTAAAGCTGTGTGTGCTTCTGGTGTTGGCTACTGGTGAGTTTTAACCAAAGTGGTGATTGGGGATTCTTAGGAGCTTAACACAGCCCTCAGATAGACCTGAGATGGGTGACTTTAGTTTAACCTGACTGTCTTGTGACGGAAAGGGTAGTGGTCATAACCGGAGAAGCATCTCCTCTGATGCTGGCCCTCCATGCCAGTCTGTTCAGACTTCTGCACCACGCTTCTGTCATTGCTTTTTTGTAAACTGGCACGATTCGAGAAAGAGATGTGAAGACATGCTGGAATCATCTGCCCCAGATCTGAAACAGCTACGTCTAAGTGAATGGTGACCTCAGTTGTGGAATCATTCCTGTCCAGGTGTGTCGTAAGGTGCCAGCCTCTGTCCTAGTGCGGCGGTCCGACGTGGCCGTGGCCCCTGTACCAGCACGTAAACGAAGGCCCAGAGGAAGGCTGGAGGCAAGGAGAGGGGAAGCACAGCCTGTCAGGAAGGAGACCCCACCCGCCACTTTCTACTCAATGGCAGGAAACGGGTGGAGGAAGGGCCAGAGTGGAGGGAAAGCTGTAATTGTTTTGTTAGAGAGCCTTTTTTGTGTTGCACCAAAGGGTGTCCTGGTACCTGTATCCCAGGGGCTGGAAGTGTGGGTGTTGTTCAAGTAGCCTGATCTTATTTAATTAGACCCCTTTCTGCTGTGTTTATTAGTCTGGTTAAGAGGAGTACTGAAGCTTTGGTTAGGGAGTCTGCAGGATGATTCTGTTAGTCCTTCTGTGTCCCTCTTGATGGTGTCAGTCATGGGTGAGCAGAGGGAAGCATACCCTTTGCAGTTTGGCTGGGCGATATATCGATGTTGCATCACGCATGTGCAATAATCACCAGGGCTTCAGATGACAGGCGCAACAATTGGCCAGCTTTTCGGTGCTACACGGGTATTTATTTACGCCCACGATTTGTTAAGCAGTTTAGTAGCATGGCTAAAATATTAATGAGGCTTTGTATGACGCCCAAAAGTCATTATTAGTATAAATACGGCATATCCTTATGTTTAATAAAGGTGTCAGACTTGGAACTGCAAATCATCGTATAGCACCGAAAAGCTGAGGCCCTGGTGATTATTGCACATGCATGATATAATATCGATATCATATCGCCCAGCCCTACTTTGGAAGTGAACTCTATACAGCACAAGTGATCCAAGGGCTGTCACGATCATATCTCGATGCAATAGCAATTATATGGTGCATATAAAAAGACGATTCTGGTGCTTTTTGCAGTTTACAATCTGGCATGTTAATTCTGCATATCCTAATGTTTAATATATACAGATCAATAACTTTTGGGCGTCACGATATGCATCTTATTAATTAATATTTTAGGCACACTACTAAACTGCTTACCAAACTGTGGATGTAAATAAATGTCCGTATGGTTCCGAAACGGCGGCATCCAGACAAATGTTTCACCCGTCATCTAAAGCCCTGCACGATTGCGCTTGTGCCATATAATCGTGATTACATCGTGACGTGACCACGGCAAACCCAAAAAGTATACCCAAAGTGCCTTCACTGCTAAGCCCTGCCTACCCAAAAGTCAGCATGTTTAATTTCTGAACTCGTCAAACTCTGGTTCCAGGTCTGAATGTTAAGTTTCTATCAGCTGAGGACGTTTTAGTTGGAGCTTTTTTTTTTTCTTCTTTTCTTTTACTGTGGATTGGGTTTCTCTTGGCCTCAGTGTCATGGGGCAATACCCTGCCTAACTGGATTGTCTGGGGATCAGGGACCAGGGAAGACTACTGTGACCCCTGTTCTCGTTCAGCCGTGAGTGAGGACCCTGTCCATGCAAGCTCAGACAGCCTCCCCCTCACCACCTCAGCTCCTTAGCTGGGCTGCCTGGACTGGTGGATCATGGTCATCACCGTTTCAAATGTGGTTCATGGTACTGCCATGTAGAGGCTGTCTCTGGATTTCCTGTGTTATACTGGGTATTTGAAATCCGTGCATAGCCTGGTTTTATGAGTATTCTGAATGAATCAGGAAGGAAGCATTAGAACTTTGTTATCATATAGCATAAAAGTTCATACCCGAAAAACACCCAGGCATGTTCCATCCCAACCCCTGCCTCAGGATCTCTATCAGTGCTCCTGTTTTCTTATTCTCACTGCCTCCTTGTCAGGCCAGCATGGCTGAAGTCGCGATCGGTCGAGTGTACGGAACACAGCCAGCTCTGTTTCATCTTGTTTTACGAGGCAGGAATGCAGACTGCCTGGCTCGGCTCTACCGTGAGATGAATAGGGAATCTTCGTCAGTCCCAACTGTGATCCCTAAAAGCAACAGGCACGTAGCGGCTGATGACTGCTGTGAGGGCGACTGCGCCGTGACTGTTGGAAGAGGTGGCTTAACCTAATTAACCTAATAGTTTGTTATGTTATCTGCTATATGTCTTGGGCGCTATTTTGTTCCATCATAGCAAGTCACCTCTATGGAGGTGGAGCTGGAGCCATCATGTTCTTCTTTGCTTTGTCTCGTGGCCTGTAGCGAATTTTACCGCATGAGGATTGAAATGAAAAACTGAATTCATCTTGACACAATTGTCTTCCTGCCTGTATCATGTTTATTGGCTGGTCTTTCTCGAATGCCAATAAACACTGTCTAAACAAAGGGGAGGGGGACTGGCAAGTTGCTGGCACCGCCGAGACTGAAATCGACTGGGCTCCCATTAGCTACTTGTTTTTCTTGTTGGGGGGCCAACTGAACAGTTTTAAATCCCCACGCTGATCGGACAACAGAGCTGCTGTTTCCACAGCAATGACCTGTCGGTTAATAAGCAAACTCTCCCTTTTAAGGTGTGGTGTCACGAATGACCTTTTTCATGCTTTGGTCAAGAATGCCCACCAGGCCCTGTGTAGCACGTGCGGCTTTGGTCTGCGGTGGGATGCAGTGGGCCTGGTTAAGCCGAACAGCCTTGAAGTAAGCGCACACAACGGGTCGAGCCTCCCAGAAGATTCTGCCAGGGCGATGCTGGAGTTTGCAGGTTCGAGTTCTTCACCATTTCCATGTTCTTTATGGCCCGATTTAGGTGCCTCTGCTGGTCGACTTTGGTACTAAACTTCCCTCAAATAGGTAAACTCATAGTGATGAAATTGTTTTGAAAATTAGTTTCTTCTTGACAGGTTTGTCATCTTTGTCATTTTTATAGTAAATATCCAGGTCCTGTTCTCTCAGGCCGACATCTGATTGGTTTGCTCTGTGAAGACAGAGGTTTTCTACTGAAGAAGCTGCTCCATTGCTGCCCTCTAGCGGCAGAAGGCTGAACTGCATGGGACCTGAGGAACACTGGGATTCACTTCGGCTTGGGCTGTGTTTTCTTCATTTAAAGGGGAGCTAGACCCTAACTCACTCAGCTGGCAAACACACAGCAGGGGGAGCCATGTGCATGGTGCACATGGGCCTCGATGGGGTTTGGTAATCAGCCGGAGTCACCGTCACGGCCGTGTGGTAGGAGCGCTCTGCTGTGCATTGTGGGAATGCCCCCTGTTACGTAGCTGGGGGGAGGCTTGCAGATCCAAGCATGTCGTTATAAACAGGTTGATGTCGCAGGTGGGGTGGCTGGCCTGAAGTGACACTCTTTGTGAAAAGGTGGCGTACGTGCTGGAGCAGCACAGAATCCACCAGCGTCCCGCATCCCCTTGGCCTGGCCCAGTTTAGGAGATCTATGGCGGCATGGTCTTACTGGGTTACAAACACACACTCCCATGAAAAGAGGTCATGTTCCTTAGTACTGCTGTGACAATGCTTTTCCTGCATTTTAAGCCATGTTACCAATGTTGGGAGCTGGGGGTGGGTGACCTGAGCAACTGTAGTCCCCTACTGTCCCAAGACTGACTGGGCCCATTCAAATCAGGCTTTATTTTGATTGTTTCAGTGCGACGCGGTATCTGCGAGACCCCTGTCTGGTGTGCTCCTTGCTGTCGTCATGGCAACAGGCTAGGTTCTGTGTGTGTGTGTGTGTGTGTGTGTGTGTGTGTGGTGTGTGTGTGTGTGCGCGTGTGCATGCGCGTGTGCATGTGTGGCGCAGGGATAAAATGGCTGTCGAGTTGTGTGAATGAACACGAGGGGCTCTGGCTCCTCCCCCCTAAGTTCGGGCATCCGTGGTCGTGCAGTACAGAGCTGATGCTCTGTTGTGGCTCTCAGCGACTCGCCACACAGGGGGTGGAGTTAGTATGCGGGGGGTGATGGGTGGGTTATGAATCCCTTTGTTGCCGTTGCCCTCTCATTGGCCTGTTTGACTTGGGGTGTGTGTTTTTTTTTGGGGGTGCTGTGCACGGTAATGTAGCAGAGCAGGAACTGATGAGGAGCAGTGATTCATAGCGGGTGACAGGCGTCAAAAGGTTCCCTTTGTGAGTCCCGCTCGGCATCGAACGTCTGTTTGGTGTCAGGTAAAAATAGCCGATGACGTCATAACTGAACAGGCGCGTTCAGTCCCCTTCCCTCCAGATCCACCTGCTGCCACTAGAGGTCAGAGTTGGGGAGAGTCCTGGATATTTACATAACTAGATAAATCATGATTTTTGGAGGATTCTGGGTAGTATGAAAACTCACCTGATGGAATGGTTACTCTCACGGCCTGTGTGTTTTTATATGCTTTACACATTCTCTGTGGTATGAAAATTGATCATTCTGGTCTTAAGCGACAAGAATAAATGGAGTTAAATCTGTATGGCTTGAGTGGTGGCTCCGTTTGAATCTCTTATGTTGTGCAGGAAGCCTCATTTTACCCTGGATGTCTGAAATGGCAGATACCTGGCTAACTGACCCTGTTGCTTGCCTGTGATGGTAGTGCTGGGTGATGTCAGAGGGGCTTGGCGTGTCTCTGGTGCTGAAGAGCAGCTTTTGGGGTGATGAAAGCGTTGGGATTCAGATCACTTCCCATGGCAGAGTGTGTGACACTCATTACTGTCCTCGGTCGGATTGTACACCTGCAGCACCTGTGAAAGATGGAGTGTGAAATTTCTGGTTAACATCCGCGGCCCCTGCACAAATTTTTACATCCCCTTTCTGTTTGTCTGATTCATTTTTTGAAGGTATTGTGATTTTTTTGAGAATTAAATGCAACAGCATATTTGGCATGTCTTTGAGAAATTAATTAAGAAGTTAATGTGTTCTGTTTGTAATTGAAGAGAATTTTTGTTCTGTTCCTTGGTACCATTTTGTGAATTTGTCGTTTTTATTTGTTGGCCTGTAGGTGGCAGTCTTGTGCCACTGGGCTGCTCAGCTATATGATGGGCAGCAGGTCCCTCTGGATCAATTTTTCTCTTGATTATTAGAGTGAGGTGCTGCCACATGTACCAGTGGGTGCCATCAGTGTACCATATGTGTGCTTGGGTCAAAGGTTATGGTGTATTCCCACTGAGTTCAGACCAAGTGTTTAAAAATGTGATGTGAACTGTGGACTGTTTTTAACTGTGGTACTTTTAAGTTATTAACCCGATGAAAATTAAATCATATATTCTTGGTTTATGCCATTCTTTACCTGAGGTTTCTGGTGGGCCAAACTTTTTGAGTGTAACAGAGGTTTTCCCACAACTTCTGGCATGTGAGGTTCACTCACTTTGCATGTGATTGGCTGACAGAGAGAAGAAAAGAACAACATGATGGTGTTGCTGTCTCCAAAGAGATGGTGTGCTGTAGCTCATCCTTTAGAATTTCCGAAAGTTGGCTTTTGGGGCAGTATGAGTCGAGCAACTTGGTCCAAGGCATAAAACCAGGATTTTCTTCCTAAAATTGTAAATTTCCTTTGTTGTCATACCATCTACAGGCCAAATGTAGGGGGTGTTGTGCACTGAGCAGTTAGGGTGAGTAAAGGGGTTTCACTTGATGACATTGGCCATTTTAAGTTTCTTATCAAGGCTTAACGAGAACTCTTGGACTAAACGCTCAGACCCCCCAGCTCTAATCAGACCTACTTATCCCAGTTCCTAAATACCCCCTCGCCCCACCATTATATAAACTGCTGGATCAGCTGCGTGCTGACGACACTGTCCTTTTGGCTCTGGGCTGTGAATGTGGGTTACAGAAACCTGGTCCACATTAGGTACCCTGGGCGAGGGAATGGGTGACCCCCCCCCCCCCTCTCCTGAGCCCTCTAGCCATTGTGTAGTTGGCTGAGCCCAGTGCCAAAGGAGACAGACGTGTGAAATCCCATTACCATCCCACCTGTGGAACTTTAGCGTTCTGGGCACCAAGCAGCCAAAACAAGCCTGTGACCTGACCCATGTGCATGCAAGCCAGCTTCTGAGAAGCCGCGATAGATCGGCAAGCCCTGCAGTTGGGGACAGGCACTCTCTAGAGAATGGGTGCATATTTACACGTCATGTGTGCACACACACACACAAACATAACCTTGTATATGTTTGGAGTAGAACACGGCCTTGGGCACCCAAACATGCCGGTTGCCCCTTCCTGCAGGGCTGTTCGTCCCACGTAATGAGAGTGGTACCCTGACTTGTGATACAGTGCAGTGACCCATATATACACGGTGCACGTAGTTTTTGGGATCTGGGATGGAAGCGGAATCAGGGCCTCCGCACCGTCTTGGCTGTCTGGTGCATATCTGCTTTCTGAGGGACATAATTACAGTTGGCTTGCAGAAATTCCTTGCGGTAGGAAGGCTTTGTCATTTGGCTGTCTTTCTGCTGATTGGAGTGATGGTTTTTCAGAGACATGGGCATTGCTGTTGTACTCGTGAAGGGGGGGAGGTACTTTTCCCCAATACATAGATACCAGAATCCAGTAAACTGATACGTAAAAACGAAAAGCGTAAGCTGTGGCTAGGGCAAAGAAACGTGTAATATGATTACCCCTGGAGTTCTCCAGGCAGCAGCCCGGGGGGGTCAGTGTTATTACAGGTGGCGTCTCCGTACAGCCCTGGCATGTGCCAGAAGGAAATCCTGCTGGTTGCGAAGCTTACAGTTTGTGGGTAGAGCCACCAGAATCATGTGCAGAGTAGAGTACGAGCTCATTTGGGAGCTCCGGGGGGGTGGGTCTGAGGGCACGCATTGCAATTTCGTCGTAATTTAGAACACATTTTGTATTGGCGGCCGGACGTCAGGTGCCCTGGAGGACCAGAGGGTTTTTATATAACACGTAAATATTGAATTTCACCCTGGTAGAGTTTATAGTTTCCGGGAGTAGATTCTGGGCTTTAGGCTGTATGAGTTTGTGTGGGTGGGTGTGGAGGGGGGGGGGTGTCTGGTTCCAAGCTTCATGATGAATTTAGAGCCATGTCTTCGGTTGATGACTTCCATGAAGATTCCATACAGGACGTCGGATCGTGTTTGTAGTATTCACGATGTTCCTTCCCCAAAAAGTGAAACCCGACCCATAAGCTGGTTAGTCCTGAAGTTAATCGCCGGCATCTGCGGTGTCTGTCAGGCTGGTTGGGGCCCCCTCCCCATGCTCCGCTTCATGTTGCATGTTGTTGGCGCCTCTTCCCATCTGTCCTGAGTGGCTCGGGTCTGCTGGTCTGTTTCCTTTTAGCATTGCAGTTGGAGTCAGGCTCTGACCCTCATTGAGAATAACCGCTTCTTACGTTCCCACGGGAATTCATGTGGGGGGGGGGGTTTGTTAAGGGGAGCGGGGAAGTCTTGAGACCTGATCCCATAGTGGCCTGCTCCGCCCCCTCTGGTGGTGTTCCCGTTGCTGTGGAGATCAGGGTGGGGGTTATCCCCTTGCAGCTGTTTCTCACACTGATCTTGGGGGGGACGGGGGGGCTGGAAAGGGGGAGGGTCAAAGAAGAAGAGGGCTGAGTAGCAGAGCCTGTGTGTGTTGGCAAGGGAAATAAGAACCCTTTAAGTAGGGGTGAGGGGATTGGCGGGCAGGACAACCGCTTTTTAAAAGTACGGATTTGTATGTAAATGTATCTGCAGCTTCTGATTGGTCAGGCAGGCAGCCCAGGGGTGGAGCCTGGCCCCGGGGTTGTTTTGTGTTAGAACGTGAGCCCGGCATGTTCGCGCGGCTAACGCTGCTCCGCTAGCCAGGAACGGGGGAGGCGGCCTGGCTGCCTGACAGACACGGGGCCGTCACTTGCCGCCGCTGCTCCTCCTCCTCCAGGAAGGGAGGGGGAGTGAGAGCGAGAGAGAGAGCGAGAGAGAGAGAGCGAGGGAGCGAGAAGCAACATGAGCCTCAGAGGCAGCGCTCCCGTCTTCAGCAACGCTGGACTCCGCAGGAAGGAGCGTCCTCCAGGATCTCCATAACGGCGCTCTTTTGTTGTCATTCCGCCTGTTTTTGTTTGTGTTCTTTGCCTCCTTCCTGCTCTGCGTCTCCTGGCGACGCTCCGTGCTTTTCTCTTCGTCTTTCTCACGCACACACGCAGTCGCGCGCGGCCCCGTCCACGCTCACGCACACACCCTTCTGTGTGGAGCGGTAAGGAGGAGGAGGCGGCGGCGGCGGAGGACCGGGTCGCTGGAGATCACCGTGTGGGGAACGTGCCGTTTACTGCTGTCTGCACCTGGCTTGGATTAACACGCGTTGAGACGAGGATTTCTTCCTGTTTTTTTTTTTTTTTTTTTTTTTTTTTTTTGGGGGGGGGTGTTTTCCCTCCTTTTTGTTCCCTCCATC
The DNA here is from genome assembly GCA_026779605.1 of Mormyrus hasselquistii. Classification (NCBI taxonomy): domain Eukaryota; kingdom Metazoa; phylum Chordata; class Actinopteri; order Osteoglossiformes; family Mormyridae; genus Mormyrus; species Mormyrus hasselquistii. Next base: position 11,133,833 of record JAODKE010000055.1, read on the forward strand.
TCCTCCTTTCTCACCCTCCTGGTGTATGGACGACGGAGGCGGGTCCCTGATTGCAGAAGGATAGTGGGGAGCTCCCCCCCCACCCCTCATCCGACCACCCCTCTCCCCTTGCGACCTGTGCTGACCCGGTTCCAGGTCAGTGCGCAGGCCTGTGGATTGCCCCCCCCTCCCCCGATTTGGCCCTTTGTGTTTCCAGCTGCCGTTCAACTTGGTGCACAGCCTTGCTCCCCCCACCGTCAGTAGCATCAGGCTATTGTTGGAGTCCTTGGGTCTTTGACTGCTGCTCTCTCTCTGGGGCCCCCAGCCACCTTTTGCTTCGTCCTTTCCTGATCCTCTGACCCCCTCCCCTCCAAATCCTCCCCCAAACCCTCTTTTTCCCAGCCAGGGAGCTGCCCCCCCCCCCCCACCACCACCTTTAGCACCTCACGTGTGAGTCTGGGAGCGATAACGTTGATTGAGGACGTGAGGCTGATGCATTGTGGGATGCATGCAGCAGCGGATCGGCCGCTGAGCAGGAAGCGGGACCCGAGCCTTCTCCGTGGCGGCCAGCGGGAGCCACGGGTGTGATCGCAAGCGTGTGTGTGTGCGTGCTTGTGCGACACGGTGACAGTGCGGGTTCCGGTCCTCTCCGCCATGTCCCCAGCGTGACCCCCCTCCCGTCCAGGCCCCTCCCGGGCCCCATCGACACGCGGGGGGCCGACCGGCACCATGAAGAAGACCCGCAGCACCGTGCTGCGCCGGGCCTGGCCCAGCTCCGACTTCTCCGACCGGACCTCGGAGCGCACGCGCTCGCGCAGCGAGAAGGACTACCGCGTGCACAGGCAGCACCCCGCGCCCTTCTCCTCACAGTCGCCCCGGGGATTCGTGACGCCAGGTCAGTGTGGTTCTGTCTGGTTGTGGGATGGGGGCAGGGGGGCTTGTTTGTATTTGTATGTCAGCTGGCCATCGCCCTCCAGTTACTCTTACCTCTTGCTAATGGGTTGCAAACGGTTGTAGTCTCTGAAAGTGATGGGCTGTGATCAGTACAGAGACTGTGGAAGAGGGCCTCTGTTATCTCCTACTGTTTCCTGCTGCGCGGCACGGGCATGGGGGTCTCAGCTGCTTGATGCTAATGCGCAAGGAAGGAGGCGCCCCGGTTGAGAGCTGGCCTCTGCTAACTATCTCTAATCCTAACCCCCCCTCCCCTGAGTCTGTCTCAGTTGATAGGGCGAGTTGGGGGCTGAGGACGAGGACTGGACCCGGTGGGGGGGGGGGGCGGTTGCTGTGGGGGTTCCCTGCGGCAGCTTTGCGGTCCTATGCTGTTGCCTCCTCTTCTGATGAGCGTGTCTCTGCGGGGGATGGTTCCACGTCCAGTGCAATGTAGACGGAACGGATCAAGCTGCGGTCTCAGGCGTAGTCAGCGGTTGAGGGCCGGAAGCCTTCTTGGTGGGGGCTCTTCCCTGACGTTTGAGGAGAAGGAAGTAAATAGAAACAAAACCATATTTGGCAGATGAAATTATGTATGTAACAGATGCGTGTGGTCCTGTGATTGTTTGGTGGTGGTGGGTGTCCTGGAGCCATGGAGAAACCGGGCTCGAGCATGATTTACGGTTTACTTTAACATTACAACTCTCCGATCCTGCGTTTACGCACATGGGGGCCGGACGGTAAATATGACATGGTGTTCGTGCCAGGTGCTGACAGATCTGTCCAGTCCTGGCTCTCCTCTGTGGGTGTAAGGTATCTAGGGTGCTGGGGGGGCAGGGTGCTGTGAGACACTGAGGTCTTCAGGATGTGTAACATTTATCCTGATGTAGGCTGATGAGTCTGTTAATGTAACACAGTTCGTGGTAGCAATCTCTGCCGTATAGATCTCTTTGGTAATGCAGATTACCACTGACTGCCATATAGATCTCTGTGGTGATGCAGACTGGCATTAATTGCTGTATAGATCTCTTTGGTAATGCAAACTGTCATTGACTGCCATAAAGATCTCTGTGGTGATGTAGACTGGCACTGACCACTATATAGATTTCTATGGTGATGCAGACTGGCACTATTGTATGGATCTCTGTATTGATGCAGACTGTCTCTGACTGAGGAATAGATCTCTCTGGTGATGCAGACTGACTGCTGCATTGATCTCTATGGTGATGCAGACTGGTATTGACTACTGTATTGATCTCTGTGGTGATCCATACTGACTGAGGAATAGCTCTCTGTGGTAATACAGACTACCTCTGACAGAGGAATAGATCTGAGGTGATGCAGACTGCCTCTGACTGAGGTATGGATCTCTGTGGTGATGCAGAGTAATAATCTATAGAGATTTCTATTGTGATGCAGACTGGCACTGACTACTGTATGGATCTCTAGTGAGGTATAAATCTCTGTGCTTATGCAGACTGCCTCTGACTGAGGTATAAATCTCTGTGATGAGTGGTGATGCAGACTGCTTCTGACTGAGGTATAAATCTCTGTGCTGATGCAGACTGCCTCTGACTGAGGTTTAAATCTCTGTGATGACCGGTGATGCAGACTGCCACTGACTGAGGAATAGATCTCTGTAGTGATACAGACTGCCTCTGACTGCTTTACCGAGCTGTGATGTTCGTAATGGGCCTCCCTTGTGATTAGTGATCTGGTTCAAGACACTTCTCTGTGGCGTCACCCAGCCTGAATGGAAGGCTAATGGGGTGTATGAGGGTGTGTTCACTGAGCACACAGGCATGCTAGGACTGGATATCCCTAATTCGTGCATATTTATCCCCACGGGGGATATTTGGGGCTGTACGTACTTACTTACATATGATTTTTGTCAGCTTCTTTCTCTGGTGAATGAGATGCTTCATCCTGACGATATCCACAACAAAGAGAAGCATCATCATACATTAAAGCACCTGGGGGACACCATTCACCCTCTGTACACTTCTGGGAGCCCTTCTCTCAGTGGTTGAGGTCTCTACCGGCAAGCTTTTGTTTTTTTTTTCTATTTGTGGTGTCTCTGGCCAACTTAAGGGCTTGTGAGAGCTTGTTTCTGACATCTGTGGGTGTTTTGTTTACATTAATTAGTGGAGAATTACTGGTGGACAGGTCTCATAGTCCAGCAGATAGGCTGTAAGGAGGGTACAGGAGGCCGTGGAGTTCATAGCCACTTTCCATTGATGTGAAATGAGCTTCCTGATGGCAAAACTGAAAATTCAGTTGGTCAGAAACATGGTGTGCAAAGAAGTCCTACTAGGGCTCCATCTGAACATCAGAGGGGTGCAGCACCAACCTGGGAACTCACTGGAAGGGTGGGGAGATAGCAGACCAGGTTCACAGGGTAGCCCTTCTTGAGGTATTGAAGTGTGTTGAGAAGGTAGGACATGTTCTCATCTACTCGTGTCAACTGAGGCTGAGGGTCCCCACGGTGGCTCTTTATTATCCCTGCTCTCATCTCTCATGTGGTCCTTTCCATTTCAGCACGTCTCCTCATTTCAGCTGGGCCCCTGGCCCATTAATGTCAGCTCAGGGGCACCTCTGCCCTCTTCCATTGAATACGAAATTTATCAGACATTCCACTCAAGTGGGACGTTTTTGTCCTCACCCCAACTTTATCTGACCTTTCTTCTGTGAACTGTCACAAAGGGGGTTTTAGCCCTCCCATGGTACTTTTCAGAAGCCTAACCCCCCCCCCCCCCCAAAAGAAATCCTTTGGTTCTCAGCTTTGGGACAAATAGCCGTGTGCAATCAGAAAGGCCAACAGAGAATTAATTAGTCACGAATACTTGTCAGTAGTACGGGTTAACTACTGCTGTGCTCTGAGATGTTCCAGATGAGAGGAAAGGGTGCCTCTGATGATGGCTTGATGCTTATGGTTGGATTTGTTTCCAGGACGGGGCGCTAGTTTCCATGTCTTCTGCACAGATCGGTCTCGCCGACTGACTGAGAGCTGTAAGAGGGGCAGACCGTTTGGGGTGACTCTGCAGATCGCAGGGTGATAAGATCTGTTTCCCGGGACCATTTCAGCTCTTTCTACTCCACAGAGACCAAATTACATGCATTACAGCAAATTACTTGCAGGCCAAGGCGCTTGTCCTTTTACCTCTTAATCAGGCTGACTTTGAACCACAAGCAGTCAGACTTCTGGCCAAGAGACCACCTTCAGGTGGCTCCGCCTTCTGATGTGTACAGGTTGTGTGTAGCCTGCCCGTCGCTGTGTGAGAATGGGGCTCCGTCCATTCTACCTGGGAGTGCCTACAGGCGCAGTGAGCATCTCCTTGCTCACAAACGTACACGGTCACAGCCCCACTGCCCCCTGTGCCCATAACACCAGCTAAAAATAAGCTGCTGCACTTTGGGCATCCCAGAAGCTGAGATCAGCAACCCTGCTCTGACATGCACAGCTGATTGCTGAGAGAATGCAGCTAGTGTGTCCCCCTTAGCGTGTCCCCCTTAGCGTGTCCCCCTTAGCGTGTCCCGGTGCAGCCTTGCTTCAGACTGCCCTGTCCGTCAGCACACTGAGTCGTGCTGGCCTACTTTAGCATACGCTGCCCTACATGGTGCTGCTGCTATGCTAATTGTCACGGTCTGAGTCTTTTGGCGCTGTCGTGTGTTAGATATATAGACCCTACTGCTAAGCTACATAGACAGCTGCATAGTCAAGCTTGGTCAAACTACATCTAGCTGGCCTCGCTAAGCTAGAGGCTACATATAGACAGCATTGCTAAATTACATACTTGATTCATTCGACTACATGCCACATATAGACAGCATCACTGAGTTACATGGTACATTTAGATGTTATTACTAAACTACATGATTATTTTACATAATTTTAGGCAAGGAAGAACAATTTGTTTTGGTGTTAGAGATTTCCTTTAGATTTAAATAACTGACAGCAGCCAAACTGCCGTGCTCGCCTGTTTTTGGGATATCAAAGAGCATGTGACTCCAATGCTGCACTGCACATGCAGGATACTAAACTGTCAAGCCATGTAAATATGCAGTCTGTTTACACCCCGAAAAGGTCCCCATCTTGCACTACTGAGGCCGACTGTTCATGGGGCGCTGCTGCCCACAGGTTTGAGTGACTATGGGATGGTAGAGAGTACGCAGAGTGTCAGTGACTCCTCAGGCTTTTTCGTAATAGACATCTCATGTTTGTTTTTGAGAAACTTGAGCGTTTTATTCTGGCAGAGTACATCTATTGGAAAAAGGGCATGCTGAGTTTTTTTTCCCCTCAAGTCAGATTGTTTCTCTTTTGTTAGAAATGATTTTGGAGTGAAAAATGAGAGGACTTCGGAGCTTATGTTTAGGGCTTTGGGGGGGGGGTTCCTCATTAATTCTTTTAAATGCTTTTGTGGATTCTGGGGTCCCTAGAGCATTTAGGAGGTTAGGTTCCCTGCCAGCCGGGACCCTTTGGGTATGCATACTGTCAGTGTCCAGTTTAATGCCCATGCGTCGATGGCTAACTGGCATTAAACGGCATTTTGAATGTGCTGGCAAAACCCTCAGCAGCACGCTTTTCCCCGTCACCCGCAGTATCGGGGGTAGCTGTTTGTTGTGACCTTACAGGCAGTTCTTCTTTGCCCCACCCACCTCCTCCGTGGCCCCCACTGACACAAAGCGGGGCAACATGGGGTCTGTGTTTGGTTTTCTGGGATCCTAGTAAAAATAGATCATATGGGTCGAGAGAGTAGAGTGATTAAGAGCGGCTTGTCTCATCGCGGCGACGGAAACCACGATGGAATGGAATTCCACTGGGGAATGCCCGCCTGTCTCTTCGCCAGTAGGAGCAGGAGCTCCAGGCTTGGCCCGGGGGCGGGGGAGGTCGTCCCACTGTTGGGCGCTTGTGAAGGGCAAGGCTGCTGTGCTGTCCTTAAGTGAAAGCAGCTGTAGGAACTTGAAGGAACAGTATGAGACCCCCAAATAGGGGGGATTTAAATGCGGCGGGATTTGGTGCCGTCTGTCGACTTAGGAGACAGGAGTCATTTGTTGTTGTTTTTTTTTTGTTTTTTTTCCCTCCCCTCTCTCCCTCCTTCCACATGTTCCGGAGATTCTCTGAACTTCACATTCGGAGAGACGTTGGCTGTCTGCTGGATTTGGGCTCCTCAGGTTTTCCCGGGTCTTCCTGCTGCTTGGCTTTCCAAGTCAGCATTACCAGGTCGTGTGGATCTCGGTGATTAATCCCAGATTTTCGCCCCTGTTTTCTTTGGAACGTTGGCGTTGCTCTTGGACGCCTGCGGTGGGCCTCACAGCGCCGGCACGATTCCGATGGGAGGGATTCCTGGCCAGGCCTGACGACCACAGCGGGAGTGCAGAGTGTTGTGGGAGGTTGGAGAGCGGGTTTTGTATCCCCCCCTTGCCGCTTTGGTGCTGCGCAATTTCAAAAAGTAGTGGGGGGGGGGGGGGCTGGCTTTCGTAGGTCGTAGTCTGGCGTCAGCGCAGTTCGAGCTGGGTGCCTGGAGCAGGCGCTCCAGCAGAGAATCCTGGGATCTGTCATCCCAGGGTCCCGCCAGGCCCGCTCTTCTGGCCTGATGGCCCATTTCTAATCACACCTGTGCTTTCCCGTCGACTTTGCAGAAAGTCAGTGTCTGTTTTCCGTATTGTTAAAGGAAAATCTGGATGTGTTTGATGCCTTTACTAAGCCTAGTTCATTGCCGGCCGTCATACATGCTGGCAGCCTTTCTGTGTGGAGAGCGGATTTGTTTGTGGACTCATAGCAGACCTGGGCATCCTGTGAAGATGGGGGGTGGTGGTGTGAATCCTGCTGGCTGGCATTTCTATGGGAAGGCGATGCCAGAGAGAGATGCCGCTTCTGTGCTCTCCGCAGCTTCTTTTCCTGGCGGGGGTGCTTACGCATGGTGCCCCGCCCTTCTCGGCCCCTGCGTGACACCCTGACCTGCGGCGCCATGCGCCTCGGCTCGTTTCCGGGTGCAGACGCCTTCCTGACCTCCCTCAGCGCTGCGCTTTCTCCTGCATCGCCTCGGGATCCTGGCTTCCCCTCAGCGATCTGCCTGATTTAACCTCTCCTGACTCTCCTTAATGTCCGCGTGCCCCAGCTTGCGGTCACACCCTTGGGATAATGCGGCCGTCTCGGTCTCCAGACCCACTTCTTCCATGAATGCCTCACATGAATGGTTCCTGTATTTAGACACATACAGAAAATTTGGCCTGTTTCATGTAAAACAGCTATTTTTAATAGTGTAATGGCAGATTAATAACTGCTCAGCCCGTATTTTGTCTCTGCTTCTCTCTGCTTTGTCATATTTTGTGGTTTTTTTGGCGTCTTGTGACCAGGACATGATTTACATGCGTGGCTCTCCCGGTAAAGCCGGCTAGCTCTCCTCTCGAATAAAGCACGTCTAACATGTTTGTGAATAAGTACCATCCAGGACCTGGGGATGGAGACATCAGCATTTTCCCTACGTGCTGCTGCGGATCTCTGTCTCGTAAAGTTAAGGCCCTTTATCAGCCCAAAGAGTCTGTCCCTTTTAAAACACTGCTTATGTAGGGCTGCCATTAACCGTGTCCCATTTCCATTCCTCGACTGCAGAGACTTTGAAAGGATCCCTTTTGTGACAAGTGTCTGTTTTTTTGGAAGTTTACGGGGCGGTCACAAGCTCTTTGGACTCTCAGACTAGCTGTGTCATGCCTTCCGCCAGATAAGTACACCATTCATGGGAAGAGGTTTTGGAAATGAAAATCCCTTATCGTAATGATTCCTTTGATCCAGCTCTGGATGTCACACACAGTTCTGGGTAACTTCATCCAGGAAAGCGGCCGTCTAGAGTGCACCTGGGCTACACACTTGGAAGATTAGGATTGGGACACTTGTACCCTGAGCTACTTGCAACCCTTCATGTCAACAGCCTGCTCTCTTTTTTTCTTCATTTCACTGGATTTCCTTTGGGGTTCAACCATTCTGAAAATAGACTGCATTTATAATCCAGCAATAAGATGTTTGTTAGCCACGTGACCTTGTATCAAAGCAAAACTGCTGTCAGAGATGTTTTAAGGTAGCGTAAAAGGACGCAAGTTTGAGATTCCGGATGGGATCATCATCAGGGTGCCGACAGAGCAGTGGACCCCATGACGTAGTATGTGGTACACACTGACCGTGTCCTGACCGGTGGTACACACGTGTCATGGTGGACGTAGCGATTGTCCTGGATGGGAGTGGGCAGCGCTCATGAGAAGAGGGGGCACTTTTCAGGGAAGTATAAAAGGCAAGGGCGGTACCTCTCAGGAAAGTCATTGTGGGGGGGGACGGGGAGTTCCAGCATTAGCTTCCCCCATACGGGCTGTGACTGCTTCCCTGTGTGTGACTTTCTGGTCTGTCCTGTTGCCGTGGGTTTTGTCCCCAGGTGTGTTTGTCTATCTCAGCCCATATTCTGTTTAGTTTTAATGACGACTGTGGGTTTGTGGAAAATGGATTTTATAAAAAATTTTAAATGCCGTCCTTAAAATCCTTTGTCACCTTAGTCCGGCTTCTCCTGTTTGATAAGAGCTGCCACAAATCAGGAATTGGCAGAGTGCTGTGTCACACAGTAAAGCCTCTCTCTCGGATTGGTGTTTGCTATGGGATGAACACACCTGTTTCCCCGGTGATATGGTCGATGCTCTTGCCAGACAGAGGGAAGTGCTCAGAGTGGGTGTCAGGTTGGTACTACTAGCCTTCACCTCCCTGTGAACTGTGCCTTTGCACCCCTCCTCCTCCCCACATCAGTACTGCTCTCTCACTGCCGGTTGGGCTCCTACCACCACCTAGTGGTACTTCATGTGGAATAGCACCAGGAAGCAGGATTTAATTAGGATGACATCATTCACACATTCATATATAGCAGCTAAATATATATGTTCACGTCAGCTCCAGAACGTTTATCTTCTACTATTTGGGTGGGGGTGCTACATCAGACATTCTTTGTTCTGTTCTTTCATTTCCAGCCGTTTGTTTGTCCATGTGACACTTACGATACTTGTGTCCTGATGACGAGCTCGGAGGAGGGTATTGTAATAACGGAGTGTCCACCTAGCTCGGGGACTCTGACCAGGTTCTGTAGACGGTGTGCTGGTTAAGGCCCCGGATTTCTGCCAAAAACCTACAAGGGTTTAAAGGGTGTCTGCGAGCACAGACCGTTAGGCAAAGCTGAGACTGGCCGGTGCGTCTCCAGGTCATGACGGACTATCGACCCCCATAGTCCCTCTGGCTTTCTGGCTTGTTTTTCCTGTTTTACAAGCTAACTGGAACCTCCTGAAATCTGGGAGTGTCTGTCCTTATCAACTTCACGGTCTCTCCAGGGACTCTGAGTGACCACCAGAGGCCTTCTTCCTCTCCGGGTGTGTCCCACATCAGGTCCTCTAGGAATTCACGGGCATTTCGTGGGGTGCTTTTACAGGCAGGGCTGTGTTATGTGCGCTGTCATGGCACCTTCTTTTTGAGTGGCCAGGATTATAGCGATGTCAGAGAATTTTCTCATGTAAATTCAGTAAAATGATGAATTGCGCACACAGGGCAGTTAACTGGGAAGGCATGCATCCGTGTCCACGGGGCTCTTCACGCCAGGTGCAGCCCGCAGGCTCCCTGTGATGAAGTAAACACGACCCCCCTCCCCTCTGCGACTCGCTCCCTACATCAGCAGCTGCTCCGCAGCCAGGATGATGTCATCCCCAGAAGAGCGAGAGACAGCCGCGTGGAACAAACTAAAAAAAAAAAATCAAAGCCACTCAGGCAACGTTTTGCCGTCCGTGTTTAGTAGAGCGATGATGTCATCAGCCCCCATCTAGCTTCTGTTCCCCCACTGCCCTGTCGTCATTAAAACCGCTCTCACTTTTGTCCCTGGGGAGCTGGGGGAGGGGGGGCAGTGGTCTCTTGTCCTTAGCTAATTAGATAACAAAGGAGGGTCTGGTTCCCCCTCCCCCCAAACACGCAGAGGCAGCAGTCACCCCCAGCGGTCACCTGCTGGGGCGACGTGTGTGCGTGTGACGTCGAGTCCGGCGTGCGCTTCTCCATTTTTCATCAGGAAAGCAGCAGCTGAGGAAACAAGCGGGGTGGGGGCGGTGACCGGGAAGCGTCGCCATGACTACCGTTTTAGCGGGCTGCCTGCCGTAGCTTCTGTGAGGGAGCGCGTGCGTGCGTAAGTGCGTGCGCGCGTGTGTCAGTAGGCATTACCGGGGGAGGGAGCTCGCAGTAGCTGTGGCTGCCTGTCCTGCACGGGATTGGTCACACCTCTCTCGCCTTTGTGCGGACCGGAGCATGCTGGGTAAGACCCCAGAGTGAATGCTCATTTGTCTGAGGGCTGCTGAATCTGAAGAGTCTGCTGGGATTTGGCAGAGGAGCCCAGTGCAGGCCAAGGTACTGAATATCTTATCGCTCGCTCTCGCTCGCCTGCCCGCTCGCTTTCCCCCCCACCCCCCACCCCGCCTGCTCTGGCTATCCCCAGCTATGTTTTTGCACCCTCCTCGTTTTGTTTGCATTAATTAGCAGCGATTTGGAGCACAGGCTCCGGCTGAGTTATGAAACAGGATGGGGGTGGGGTTGTGTTGAAGGTGCGTGGACAAAGACTGCTGCCAGTGAGGACTTGTTTACTAGCAGAGCGTCAGAAGAGGAATCTGTGTCGCGTTTTGGTGTTTCAGTACTGTTATCCACGGCTGCAAGGCTTACGGCTGTGGAGCAGAAACTAAAAAGAATGCAGCAGGAATCTCAGGTCATCTGCCTGTGTTTGCGAGCGTCCCTGTCCTCCTCCCCCCACGCCCGCCCCCCCATCTCTCACCCCCACCACGTTTCATGGCAGCTCCGGGTGCCGTCTGCCAGAGCCCCATCTTCAGTCTCACATGGATGGGGGGAGGCTGTGTGGTTTTTCTGTCTTGCCTCTTCCATGGAAGTATAGGGGCTGATTTTTTTCCCCCTCGAACTCAACCACCCCCCAGCCAGTTTTTGGATTCTCTCTCTGCCCCCCATTGTGGGTGGCTGTGGGGGAGGGGCTGTTGGTGGCAATTCTGGCCTCAGCACTCAGACTGTCTGAATGAGCATGAGCTTCCCTCCTTGGTGCAAGTGTTATGACACAACACCTTCCCTTGTCTCTCTCTCTCTCTCTCTCTCTCTCTCTCTACTGAGGGCTTGGGCAGGCATGACGTCACCCCCACCCCATCTGCATCTCGTGGCGTCCTTTAAATCCAAGGATATGGATATGAACAAGCATTCTGAGCTCCAAGTGCTTGCTAGGAGGACAGATAGTTTGCCAGGTCTCCGACTCTGTGTCATCGTCCATTCCGTTCTGTGCCTTGTACCAAGGCTGGTCTGAGGCAAAGTTGGTCTTTGTATGTAGGAACGTATGAGGGGGGAACTGCCGTTTGTGTGTTTTGGGCTGGCCGACCTTGTCTTAGGTCTACGGTGATGTGGGGATCTGTGGCACGGTTTCCTGCCTTTTGCTAATACGACTCGGTCCCGTTTCGCGAGTTACATATTTAATTAAATGTCAGCCTTTTGGTAACACAAACCGATCTGGGTTAGCTAGTCACAAATTTAACTAAACGTATTCCAAAATGTGTGTGAAAGGGCATCAGTGTGTCTACAGTGCAGGTGCATCTGCTGTCATTTCTTTGTTTGTGCCCCATAATCCGCAAGAACGTGTCCAAACATGCACCCCAAACACTTACACGTTCCAACTTTTAGGGACGGGAGGGTCTGTACCTAAATCGCAATGATTTATAATCTGAGCTCTATGTTTGTGGATCATGAATTTCTTCTTCCCATTTTTTTTTGTGTGGTTTCCTGCCCCCATCTTTGGCTGGGCTTCTCTGGTCCACTTTTGAAAGCGGGACCAGGTGTTTGTCAACGCGTTTAAGGATCCAACAGCCGGGTCACTCGTTTCTCGGGTGCCGTCACTGAAGTGCCCTCTTGCCATACCGGTGCTACCGCGTCGTCTGTTTTTCACATTGTCGCTGATTTATCAGGGGATATAAAACTAATCTCACCCAGTAGCCGTGGTGCAGTGTGGTTGTGGGGTTTAATCCCCCTATCTTTGTTTGTGTTCTATTATGGCAAAAGGAGGGTCTGCGTCTTTGTTGCAGTTGTGGAAGCACCCTAACGGAACGTTCCAGCGCTTTAAGCCACAGCCCTATGAAACCCGGATGGAGAGATGTTCCAAAGTGGCAAAGCCGGCTTTTCAACTGTTGACATAGAGGCCATTTCGACCTCGGGCTCTGAGCTTGTAGATTACATACGAATATGTATATTACTGCTACAGAGAGGTGGTTCGATCCCCCTATTTTATTTCATGGACATAATAGGAGAGTCAATTATCACCTGTCGGTCTTTTGAATTCTTTAAAAATGTCTGGCCAGGTTGGACGTGTTGCCTCTCTTTGTGAGATACATTTTAAAACGGCACTTGCACAGAGGTGCTGCCATGTTTAGGGATTTGCATTTTTCTCCAGCTTTATAGCTCTAATATCTCCATATTTCACTTGGGCCTCCCCCTTTTTCAGTGAGTTCAGGTATTGCTGAAGTCACTGCCATCTCTTCAAGTCTAACCTTAGGAAAAGTACACCACTCTTTCTGCCATTGCTTTATGTTGATTCATGCAGCGTCATACACACCACTAAGGCAATGTCACCGCTGTCAGCAGCGAGCTTAGAGAGACAGATTCCTTTTAGCCAGATCAAAAATATCCATTTGCATAATAAAAGTGTTGATTTTTTTTTCAAAATGCTGGTATTGAACTATTTTCAGAACTCTAGTTCCGTGGTTTTTCCAGTACCGGTTTACTGTGCAGCCCTAGTCTCTGAGGACAGGAGGTTCTGCTAGGCGCGGGAATAATGCATTTTGTTGGTGGCGTTTGCAATGATTTCCGCTGCACATTAGGTTGTGTTGAATTTATGCCCTATAACCACAGTCAGTCTGTCACATGACCCAACTCTGATGGGTCATTCTGTTACAGGTGTCGCTTTCTTGCCGCTCGGTTTTGTTTTGGCCAGGATGGAACAGAGTGGCCTGTGCCCTGGAGGCGGGCGTGAGCCGCGACTCTGACGCTCTGCACCTGACAATGCAGCCAGTGACGGCCTGTTTACCGACACTGCAACCTCATATCTCCATGGTGGCTTTCCTCTGTTTCAGTGTAACTTGCTTTGCTGGTCAGAATGTGCCTCATTCTTGGTCCCGGAGAGTTTGCATATGTCCGTGAATCTACTTGTAATGTCAGCTCCAGCTGTATCACTGGGGCGTTCACTGACTGTGTTGTCTGTTACTGGCGACTGTCTCAGCGATCCCCAGTTCCCCCTCTTCTTGTCCTTGCTCCTGTCTTATGCGTCCTGCTCTCTTGGCATCCTCAAAGCCACATGCCGCAACCCTGAAAAGGCTTCTTATGTCCTGGCAGTTCCCAGTTCCGATCCATCCCACCACCCCCATTAAAACACAGTCACGTTTCCCTTTTTATGTGTCAAACTTTTCTCTAAGTCTTCTGGTAGCCCTGCCGACTGCTGGCAGTGGTTGTGTGGCTGTCTAAGTCCAGGGCTCCAGGAAGTCACTGCCAGTCTGTCCCTCTCCCACTGCGAATGCCCCTTTCTATGCCCCTTCCCGGCACTTGACCTCACCGGACTGCTGTGGGATTGGCTGAAGAGGGTGGGGGGCTTTCTCTGTTGAAATTCGGTGACCCCAGTCGGAGTGGTTAGAGGGTCACAGAGGTCATTCACTAAGCCTAGGGACGGCATGGGGGTTCGGGCCCCTACGTTTGCTCACTTGTCCTTAACCTTGCGTGCTGCTGACACTACGATGAAATACTGTGTTCTGTCATTTCCTCATTCTCTGTAAGGAGTTTATCTGTCGATTAAGGTGGATGACAGGTCAGGTGTCTGGAATTTCCCGAACATCCAGTGTCCGAGGGTATTGAGGTATTGAGGCTTCCCTCGCCTCCTGTTCTCTGTGTGTGACCCTGCTGTTCTCCTCTTCCCTGCAGGTGATGTGTCTCCGATCAGCATGTCCCCCATCAGTCAGTCGCAGTTCATCCCGCTGGGCGAGATCCTGTGCCTGGCCATCTCAGCCATGAATGCAACACGCAAGCCGGTCACGCAGGATGCTCTCATGGAGCACCTGGCCACCTGCTTCCCAGGTGGGCACCGCGCCGGCACGCCGCGCTCATTTGGCAGCAACTGCACAGTGTGAATGAAATGCTGGACTTTACGATGCTGGGTAGCCTGCATGTGAACTATGTCTGTAACCCTATAACAAAGAACGTTTTCACACATTGTTGTTTTCCTCCCCTTCAAAGCTCACTTTCAATTTTTCAAAAGGTGTTTTTATTTTTAAGCCTTGCAGGGGCATTCCACCTGGTCTGTTTTCCATTTTCCTAAAAATTTCAGGTTAGGCAAACATTCCCACAAACTCAGCCACAGTCTGGAGCTCTACAGTCAAACTTTGGTTTTTAATTAAAAGCTTCTTATGGTGGACATGATATTCTCAAGTATGCTGAAATGTCCAAATGAGCGACACGGCCTAATGCGTGTCTGTGAGTCTGCCCCGATTCACAACGGACTGCTTAACACAGTTTAGAATCGGTTGTGTGGCTTGATTTTTAGCTGCAGGATGAGGTCACTGCTCAGTAGTCTGTCACTGCGCCAGTGCAGTTATTCTACTATACCCTCAGCTTGGAGGGACATCACTGCACCAGGACTGCTGTTATAATGTACCCTCAGCTTGGAGGGACATCACTGCACCAGGACTACTGTTGTAATGTACCCTCAGCTTGCAGGGACATCACTGCACCAGGACTGCTCTTGTACTGTACCCTCAGCTAGAAAGGACATCAATGCACCAGTGCAGTTACCTTGCCTTACTGTCTGCTCAGCAGTATGTTGAGCTAGTGGGGCAGTGCTCTTACTGTACTGTACCCTCAGCTAAAAGGCACATCACAGAGCCGGTGCACTTATTGTACTGTCTAAGGTAAGACAGGCTAAGACAGACATCATTGTGCCAGTGCTGTTATTGTAGTGTGCCCTTGGCTAAGAGGGGTGTATCTGTGGCAATACAATAACCCCACCATGTTGTCAGCTTAGTAGTGTCACTGCACTAGTGCTGTTATTGTACTGTGTTCTTCTTTTAAGCAACCTGTCATTGCTCTAGTGATGTTATTGCATTGTGCTGGCCTCGAAGCAGCCTGTCACTACTCCAGTGCTGTTATCAGGCCGGGTTGCCCTTGAAGCAGCCTGTCACTACTCCAGTGCTGTTATCAGGCCGGGTTGCCCTTGAAGCAGCCTGTCATTGCTCTAGTGCTGTTATTGCACTGTGTTGGCCTCGAAGCAGCCTGTCACTATTCCAGTGCTGTTATCAGGCCGGGTTGCCCTTGAAGCAGCCTGTCACTGCACCAGTGCTTTTATTGTACGGTGCTGTGCTCTAAGCAGCATGTTGGAGCATTCGATTTGCTCTTCGGAACTCAGAATCCGAGTCTGGTTCAGAGTCTTGAAGCCGACATGCGTGCTCCTGTTTCTCGAAGATCTGAGAAATATCTCGGAGCAGCACAGAGGATTCCGAGGTCAGAATCCTCGCCCTTTATCAACAGAAGGGAAAGTTGTAGTTTTATCCTGTTGAAGCACTACTTCTCATTTGTGGCTCATTAAATCGTTTGCACACATTATACCGTCCAACTTATCTGTGGACGTGTTGCTATGGAGTTTTATATGTAAAGCACCGTGTGTAATGTGTTATCAACTGATATTGCTAACAATGGCTAACAATTAACCTGGCTAGAATTGGATTTCATGATTAGTCGGATTATTTGTCGCATTTAAGGTAGTTCGGGCTAATTGTAAGTGAACAAAGATGAAAGCCATTTAAACTGAGGTACCTTAAATCCGACAAGTTGTCGAGGTAAGCAAAAAATCTTGCTTTTTGATACAGGTCCATAGTATTGCTACTTCTTTGGCAAATGGAACGCGTCCAATTCGGTGTCCCCTAATTTTTAGCAGATGTGACGTAATCTCGGCAACCGAAACTGATCCGAAGGCAAATGGAACACATCATGTAACTGCACCAGTGCTGTTATTGTACCACGCTGTCCACAAAGCAGCCTGTTACTGCTCCAGTATTGATAGTGTACTGCATCTTTGAAACAGCCTGTCACTGCTCAAAGAAGCTTGTCACTGCGCCAGTGCTGTTTTTCCATCACTTTTTTTTTTTTATATTCTACTTTTTATTTGCATTTTCCACCAGTTTTTGATGATTGGCCTGTGAGTAGTGGTTGGTCCTTGTCTTGTAAACTGTTAGCTGACAGGCTGTTATGTAATGTCATGGGAGGGCTAACAGGCTGACCAGTTGTCATTGCTTTGTTCCACTGGACAGTGAGCAGTGCCGACAGCGGCACCCCAATAATACATGAGAAAGACTGTGAAGTAGAGCTGCATGATATTACATTGTGATTATATGGCTCATGCACATAATCACCAGGGCTTTAGACAACGGGCTTAAACATCTGTCCAAGCACTGACTTTTTGGTACTATATACACGTTTACTTACGCCCACAATTTGGTAAGCAGATTAGTAGTATGCCTGAAAAAGTAATGAGAGGCGTACTATGACACCCAAAAGTTAGTAAATTGTGTGTTCTTATGTTTAGTAAACGTATCGGATTGTAAACTGCAAAAAGTACCACCACTCGACCAACTTCTTTCTACCTTGTTTCTCCACTATGTCTCTTCTTTTGAAAAATGTTGTAGCTGCTGAACGGTCCCTTTCTTCACTGCCACTTCAGTACTTATTGTTTCTACCAAATCAATATTATGTGGCATGCTCTGCTAGCTGAATTTATTAAACATAAGGATGCGCCGAATTTATACAAATTCACAATACCCCCAAAAACATGAATATATTTCATGTGTACTACTTATCTGCTTACCAGGTTGTGGGCATAAGTAAACGTGCACAAAGTACCAAAAGGCTGGCATCTGGACAAATGTTTAGTGCCGTCTTTTAAAACCCAGCTGATTATTGCGCATGCGCCATGTAACTGCAATTATATTGCAAAATGATATCATGTCTCTTGATGCTGTCTCTTGACTGGAATTTGATGCTTTTGCCAAAGTCTTTGCTGTGTAGCAGACTAACAATTCCCCAGCGCTACTGCTGCACTGGAACCGGTGTGAGGCGCCTGGCATCTGATCCGGGTGCTGGTGACAGATGGATGTCATCACAGAGCACTTTTAATCTGTGTTGATCCTTGTCTGTGATGTTTGTGGTTGATGGGTTGAAGGGTCATGTGACCTGCTGCTCAGTGCCACTCCGTACAGACATGGCAGCTTTTCCAGCTCTCTGTCGCTCTGCTCTTTTTCTGCTGTGTGACTTTACAGATGAGAATACTCCACTGGTGGTGGGGGGGGGCAGTGTGGAGGCTGGAACTCCCATCTGGCCTGCAGAGGAAACCCTGTGTGGGGAAGGCTGGTGCCATGTGCAGCCTGGGTGGGCATGGCAGTCTGTATCTTCTCGCTGACGCATCAAGATGCGGTAAAGAGACCAAGCCCAGACACCCTGTACGAAAAAGGCAACAGGGTTGAGTCTCAGCCCTTAGCATGTTGATGCTGACAGTTGCTCCTGAGGGGCCTGGCAGTGGTCTGTGTCAGAAGTGGCTCTGCTCAGTAGTGGAGGGCGCCACCTCGTGTTCAGGAATCTAAATGCACCCGTTGTCACTTGTGTGTCATAGACACGCCTGCATCTTGCAATGAGAGAAAATTGGACTCCATTCATGGAGTGACGTGGTTGCTCTCTGGAAAGGAGGAGGGATTTAAAAAAAAAAAAAAAAAAAGTTGCGTCATGTTGGTATGGCAACTAACTCAGTATGATGTAATGGCAGGCAACATTTAAACCTATCTAGTTAAGGGTAATCTACTGTATTAAACAGCCAGATAGCTTCGTCCTGATTTGACATGTTAACCCTAAGGAAACCTGAGGATACCATGCCCCCCTTACCACAAATTCCGCGGTGAGGGTGAAACCAGACTATGTGCAAAACCCCGGTCTTTCCTGACCAGCATGGAGACAGGCGTCTGGAATGTTGCAGTGACCGTGGTGATGTCTCGACATGGCAGGGATTAGGCGGGGGAAGCTGAACATGTGTGGCAGGTTGGAGGCGTGACTTTCAGAGACACTGTACCCCTCCCTCCCAGCATGCACCCGCAGCCACAACGAAAATGAAATGGCCAAATTTAGCTTTGCGGCACTGAGGTATGGGCACCGTCACTGGGCATTGTGACGCAGGGACCGCTTTTCTTAACGTCAGCCCTATTCTCCTCTGGCCCATTCTAAGTTGCACATCCGTCCCGTCACTGGCCTGTAGGTTGAAAATGAGACATGTCACATGTAATTTTTTAGAACCCCCCCCCCCCCCCAAAAAAAAGAGCTTGTTGTCTCTCGGCATTCTCACATGAAAAGTTAGATATTATAATAAGAAAGAAGATATTTTTTCAGGATGATCTCCTCACGTCTTTTGTGTATAGTCAGAGAGAATGCCAGCAGAAACTTCCTGTGTAGAATGTCTGCTGGGAGGTGGGAGGCTTTTGTTAGCCCTAGAGCATCCTGGTCCTCATTGCTGGGTCACCCACAAGCACGTGAATCTTCTCAGATGACCGAAGAGTGCCAAACTGAGGGTCATTTATACATTTCTACTTCTTTCCACCTCGCAGGTGTCCCGACTCCGAGCCCGGAGATCCTCCGGCACACGCTGAACATGCTGGTGCGGGAGAGGAAGATCTACCCCACCCCGGAGGGGTACTTTATTGTGACGCCGCAGACGTATTTCATAACGCCCTCCCTCATCAGAACTAACAGCAAGTGGTACCACCTGGATGAGCGGATCCCCGAGCGGCCACAGCAGCAGTGCACCTCGCCACAGTCAGGAACCATCACACCATCAACATCGGGCTGCGTCCGGGAACGGCCACACTCCAAAAACCACTGCGACTCATACAACTCATACCGCGATGACCTGCACAGCCTGCATGCCTCGACCATCCAGAGGAAGTCGCCCAAGGAGCCCAAGGAGTCATACCCGACACCGCCGCCACCTGCGCAGCCTCCGGCCCCACACCCGGCCCCGCACCCGGCCCCTGCCACAGAGAAGAGCAAGGGTAGCCTCAATGTGTCATACAAGACGGACACCCTGACGAAGCGCAAGGAGGGGGGAGGGGGCGGCAGTGGGGGTGGAGGTGGTGGCAGCGAGAAGCAGTCAAAGAAGTTTGGCCTGAAGCTTTTTAGATTGAGTTTCAAGAAGGACAAGACGAAACACCTGGCCACATTTTCAGCCCAGTTTCCCCCAGAGGAGTGGCCGCTCCGTGATGAGGACACGCCCACAGCCATCCCACGCGATGTGGAGATGGAGATCATCCGGCGCATCAACCCAGACCTGACAGTAGGCAATGTGATGCGGCACACAGCGGTGATGAAGCGCCTGGAGGAGGAGCGTGCCCAGAGGAGCAAGGCAAACTCGTCGGCACAGCAGAGTGCGCGCAGTCGGCGGAGCCGGGCTCACCGCAAGGCACATGGCAAGACCCGCTCGCACAGCAAGACGCGTGCGTCTCGGGGTGACCCATCTGAGGGCTCCAACCTGGACCTGGCGGGTGAGCGGGACTACCGGCTGTACAGCTCATCGCTCGTACGCTCGCCGCGGGAGGGCACGTTCTCGGTGGAGCGTGGCCGTGGCAACTGCCTGGTGCACAGCAACCCCAACATCGTGGAGTCACATTTCCCTGTCACACCTGAGTGGGATGTCTCCGGGGAGCTGGCCAAGCGACGGACAGAGATGCCCTTCCCTGAGCCATCAAGGGGCACGTCGCACTCGAAGGTGCACCGGAGCCACAGCCACACACAGGATAGAAAGTCACGCAATGAGCGCTCTGACAAGGCTAAGGAGCGGTCACGCTCTATGGACAATTCCAAGGGCCCCCTGGGTGCTGCCTCGGTGGGCGCAACCGACGATTTTGACCGCACCGCTGATGACCGGAGCCGATACTACACGGATGATGGGACTCTGCGGGCCTCACAGACCACGCCGCACTACTCCCGGATGGTGCTGTCGGGCACCAAGTTTGGCTCTGAGATGTGTGTGCCTGACTTAGGCAAGGGTGGCCCTGAGGACCCGAGGCCATGTGGCCCGTCGGAAAAGAGCAAGAGCAGGGATGCAGCATCAGCATATGGAGACCCAAAAGCCTGCTCACCGAAAGCCCTTGTCGTTGCTGCCATTGCCGCGGATGATTATTTCCAGTGCAATACATCCAACGAGACTGTGCTCACAGCACCATCCCCGCTAGGTAAGCCTGAGCGTGAGACGCCGACATCCTCGGATGCTGTGCGTAAGAGCTCACCTTGTGAGCGGCAGACGCCGCATCCCCTGGAGTACAAGGAGGACGCCACTGCCAAGGCGCAAAACGGCGGAGGGGCACCGGCACCGAGCCAAACGCCGGAAGCCAATGTGGACAAGAGGAAGGAGATATTCAGTAAGGACACCCTGTTCAAGCCCCCGCATGGCACGCCAGCAGCAGCTTATGCGGAGGGCGGCCACTCGAGGCCGGGTACGCTGCGCAAGTCTCCACATGCCAAGCCATCGGAGGTCCCCGACTGCTCGGACCCACAGGCGGCCTCCACAGGAGTGCCAGTGCCACCAGGCCAGGAGCAGCCCCCCGGCGCCGAGGCGACATTTGACTACTATAACGTGTCAGACGACGACGACTCGGAGGAGGCAGCGCGCAAGGCATCAGCAGAGGATGGGAAGGCACGTGAGGGTGGCGGCACCATGCAGTGGCTGCTGGAGCGTGAGAAAGAGCGAGACCTGCAGCGTAAGTTTGAGAGCAACCTGAGTCTCCTGAGCCCCCGGGAGACGGAGATGGGCGGCAGCCAGAAATCAGCCCACTCGGCGCGGCTCGACAGTATGGACAGCAGCAGTGTCACTGTGGACAGCGGTTTTAACTCCCCACGGTAAGGCCTTCCTGGGGGAGGAGCTTATCGGACACATTTGCTTCCTCAGAGGCCACTTGTGCAAGTTTGCCTATGTTTATTGTGTCATTTTTGTTTGTGTATTTTTTTAATCCATTGTTTGTACTGTATGCTCTTGTGTAGTGCCAATGTTATTTGCCATCCTCCATTTGTTGTTTGTGATTATGACTGGGGGGGTGGCTTGTGATTGTGGCTGTGGTGTGGATTTGAATCTGGGTCCCAATCTTACCGGGGACAAGACAGACACCGTGGCACTGGCCGAGCCATGCGACTCTGCCATGTATGAGTACTGTTGCCATCGCCAGAGGTGGTGGTTTATTTGGCAGTGTGCCCTTTATGGGCCTGGGGTGGGGGGGGCCTGCATGAAAAACAGTCTTCTCTTTGTGCCACGGACAGGTGTCATGGACAGTATGTTAGAAGGGGATAAATCATAAGCAATTTAGGCAAGGTCCTTTGGTACCCTGTGGTCATGTGACTTTTTTTTGTGAAACACCTGTTTGTGGATCTTTAAAATGTCACCAATTAAAGAGATGCAGTGTTTGTCTCATGTGTTTGTCCATGAGCCCATTGGCAGCATGCTTATATCTTGGATATGACCTGACCGATCCGGTCAAGCAACCGTTGTTCTCGGCTTGCAAGTGCCCCCCCCCCCCACCCCACTTAAAGGATCATCTGTACCCCCTGGACTGGGAGCTTTGTAGGTGTGGGCAAGTGCTGGCTCTAAGCCTGTAGATGGGAATATGGTTTATGAAGTCTGTATAAAAGTGCTGTTTTCTCACAGCAGATGGTAGCTCTGGTGGTGTGAGCGATGCTCTGGCTGTTTACTAATCTTTTTAAACTTGTCCATATCTCTGCGATATCAAGATTTAGACAGCGGCTCTGGCAGGTGATGCCTGGCCGATCGCCGGTCTGTATATATAAATTAATGGCCCCAAACGGGCTCCCTAGCAGACTGCAGCTAATTTCACTGCCTCTGGTTCACATCACTCACCGTTTCCTGGGTGAGTCATCGTCCGCGATGATGTCAGTTCCCGCTGAACCAATACCCTTCCCAGTATCTGGAAATGCTGTGATGCGGATGAACATTTTTTAGCGAGCAGCGACGTAATCCTGCATGAGATGGTGGGGGTGTGATCAGCTCACCAGATTCGGGGTCTTCCACCATCAACGATGGAGGCATCCCATCTGCTTTTCAGCTGTGGCCTGCATTCATATCCGGTTCCCGGGCTACTAGACGCCACATTAAGGCAGCGAGAGAACGTGCAGTCAACTCCTTGCGTTAAAATAGCCAGCATGGAATAGGAGGAGAGAAAACACCAGTCACCTCAGCTTGAGTCAGTATGGAAAGCACTGTAGCACAAGAGACCGGGGGGCCTTTAGTGGCAATGCTGTGCTGTAGTAGAGGGACAGGGGGCACCACCATTAGAGTATTCTGCTCTCCTGTAGGTTTGGCTTTTCACCTTGAGTTTGACTAGGCCAGAGAAACTGTGCTGCTGATCATGCTGACGTGTGGGTGTGTGAAGTGGTCTGTCATCCATTACTCTTTCCTGTTATCCTGGTTTCTCGACTGAGACCCTATCAGGTTGTTAGTATTGAGGCCGCTCACCTTAGCTGGCCGCAGAGGTCTCACCTGGGCGTAAATCCTTCCTATCGCATTTTCAAGTAGCTTGGACAATGCTGGGGGGTGGGCAGAGTATAGCAGCAGACATCGGTCGGTTCGGTCTTCAGTAGAGTGATGTGTCAGTGTGGCAAACCCACTTTAATGTGCTTTCCTCCCTTTCTCTGTCTCCTTTTTCTGCCACATTCATTCTGACCCATTCCCCATTGGCCCCTCTAACCCCACCCACCTTCGTTTTCCCCTCCCTTTTTTCTACCACCCCTAACCCCATCTCGGTCTGCCCACCCCGGCTCTGTGCTGTCTGTGCGGCAGCACCCGGGAAAGCCTGGCATCCAACACCTCCAGCATCGTGGAGAGTAACCGGCGGCAGAATCCAGCGCTGAGCCCCGGTCACATGGGTACTGTGGCAGCTGGCCTACCGCCCTTCAGCTTCCGTGCCATCCCGGAGCCACCTGGCACACAGCCGGAGAAACTGCAGAAGTCGCCCAACTGTCTGGCCTCCATCACGAGCGTTTGACAGGTGGTGGGAGACCACGCCCACCGGAGACCGAGCAATGCCCCAGGCCACGCCTCTAGCCGCTCCCCCAGCCACAACCCCGGAAACGGTTCCGTCGCTCCCCCGGTCATAAGACTCAAGTAAAACCAGTGAAATGGATTAGTCTCTATTAGAACGTTTTCCCCCAGAAATTTTGGACCATGGTAATAGAGGAGGGATATCCATCACGTGAGCCGTCACTTTCAATCAGAAATTAGAATTTTCACTTATTTTTAGCAATTTGTTTCTCTAGTTTGTGGTTTTTACTCTTAATTAGTTAAGAAAACAATCTCCCTAAAATATGGAATATTCGCTGGGTGAGTTATCACAGCTGATGTATTTTAATTTTTTATTTTTTTTTTTGTGAACTCACAAGGGAAGCCTGAGGAAATGGCGCCCATGTGGTTTCTGTAGTCTGTATCACATAGCCAGAAGTTTTCGCATGGATGTCTCACTTGATCTGACCCTGACAGAATCGCCTGGCATCGTCCAAAAGCGACACCATAAAGTTTGGCTTTTTTTTATCCTCACGTCCGTCCTGCAAATGTGAGCTGATCAGAGCCAAGCATAGTGAGGAATGTAGTGTTCCGGGTCTCCTTTGGAGGCTGTACACCCTCTGGATGGGGGCACCCTGTGATTTCAGGGGATATTTCAGACATCTCTGCCGTACCAAGAACGGCCCCTTAGTGGGGGTCTTGCATTTAGTCATGGCGTAGGGTGTCTTGCCTGGGTTCCACATGTGGCTGGGAACGCTTGATTGAAACTGCTCGGGATAATTTGCACATTAACCCTGTTGGAAAGTTTGTTTGGGAAACTGGTTGTTTTCATCCCTTTTATTTGTAGTTTGTCATTTAAGATCATCACCGTATAACCCAGCTAGTTTACTGGTTACAGACCAGGTAGGCAACTGGTGGCAGTGAGCCCCCCGCCCAAGTCAGGGGATGTGTCTGTGTTGACACAGTCTATGTTTCATCACAAACGTGTAGCCGACATGTTTACTTGAACTTTATATGGATGAAATGTTCTCATCCAAAGTGATGTACGAGCAGGGCTGGACTGGCCGTCCTGGGTGTTTTCCCAGTGGGTGGGAGGTTTGTGGACCAGCCAGTTTTTCATAGGGGGACCCAAAAGTCCTGGGCCGATTTTTATTCCCAGTGCAGTCTTGCATACGAGTCAAGAAAATAGCACATAACAAGCATACAGTTGTCAGCATTGAAGACACACATGCTCGGCCGCCTTGTGACGAATGTCCTGTCTTAGTGGTAAAAATCCATGTCGCTGCCTCGGTCACCAACTTGCCCTAGATCAGTTTGGAAGGTTCCTGTTTTTTGTGACTGTTCTTCACACGTTTGCAGCTATGATAGCCTCAGGGATCTGTCCCGGAATTGAGTTGAAAGCGTTGGGGGTGCACGCATCCTTCTTAGATTTCAGTTTCTACCAGTCGTCTCTGGCTAGGCCTGAGTGTCTATCGATGACCCTGATGCGAAAGGTGTGTGTATTGTTTTCTCTATACCGAATGTGACCATCAGTTTTACTTTGGTTCTGGAAAAGCTGTGGAATTCTACCCTGACGATACTTTATTTTTTAACTTGTTTATGAGTGCCAATGAAATGCAAGGAAAGCACAAGAAAAGGGTTTGACGAGTCAACGAGTTTGTAAGAAGTAGTGAAGTCGAAAGAGGTTCAAGGAGTACAGCCTTGGTTGTTCACATGATACGATGGGGTGAAAGTGGCGGGCGCGTGACGGCCTCCAGAGGGGCCTCCGAGTGAGCTGCAGAGAGGAGCCCGTGTGGGTTTCATCTTTGTTTTGTCCGCCTCCACTTTGTTGGGACTCATTAATGACCTGTCTTTTTGACGACGTGAAAAATGCAAAGAACCGAAGGCCCGAGGACGCCTACACCATGGCATTGCAGGTTCCTTCTTTTTATTTTTGTCTGCATTGTTTTTTTGGAATCTTGAATTTTTTTCTTTTGCCGTTTTTTCTTTGGAAATATAAGGGGAGAATCGCAGATAGGACTGCCTCAACTAAACACGTTTGCACTGAAAAGTCCGGTCGGCGGTGACCCTCTCGTCCTTCAGGAAGGATGGCCTGTGAATATGTAAAATATTTCATATGAAATGATGACGGTCCATGAAATGTCTTCCCTCAACATAATCGATTTCTAACAGCGTCCAATAACATTGTTTTTAATTGTGAATGTGTACCATATTGTAAATGCTGTCGCTGGGTCATGCTTAGTATAATAACTGCTGAGGAAAAGGGGGATTTCTTTTGTAATGTCTATAATATTTGAAGGTCCCTATTTGTGTAGTAGTGCTGGTCCCTGTTCTCGTAGTGTATGTGACAAGCCCACTGGGGATGGTGTCATTTACTTTTTAAGACAATAAAATGACATGTTTGGTTATGTGGCCGTGGTCATTTCGCGGCCTGTTGGCTCATCATCCTCCTGCCCCTGTTCCCACTTGTCCATGGACTACTTTGGCAGATGTGTCGTCGATGGCGCCAAGACCTCCAAGGTGAGCACATATGGCAAAATGGTATGTCTGCTACTCTATTTCTTCTGTGAAAAGGTGTTAATTTTTAAATAGGAGCACAGGGGCACGAAGGCAGCAAGAGCCCTATGGGATTTCAGCATCCCAAGCGAGTTCACACATGCTGCTTCACGTGTGACAGCAGTATTAATGTCGTACATGCTTGATGGCGCTAATCAAGCCATCTAGCGGTGAAACGGCGGAACTGCCACTTAATGTTGGCGTCAGTGACATGTGTAAGCTTTTGAGGGCTTATGGGGACGTTCACACCAGCAAACGTGTGCACATAATGAGTGGGGTGGGAGCTGGCCCGATCCTCCGTCAGGTATGTGCTACTGGTAGAATGAAATTGAACATGAAAATAGTATAACCATGGGAAGGGTGGATGGGGACCAGTTAGGACCAGATGCGAGATCCGACCTGAATGAGAAGCGGAAAAGGCTATGGATCATCACGTGGGGTAACATCAAGAACGCCACAGGGGTTATAATTTTAACTGAGTCCTGTTTGGCTCTAAAGATGATGTAATTATCATTTTAAGTGCAGTCAGCTTTGGGTATTATGTGACAGCTGTTTGAGCAGTAATGTGTCAAAGTTTGTGGGTGTTTGTCATATGTATTGCAGGAGACTTGAGGACCTGGTGCAGAATCACCTGTCAGAATGCGTTATTGGGCTGTTGAAGAGCCTTAAGAGAAACATCTGCAGTTTTGCTAGTGTTACAGGGCAAGATAAAGTCGGTCCCCTCAGTGCACTGTGTAGTAAAAGCAGTGTTGTAACAGAAAGTGACCACAAGGGGGCAAATAGAAAGGGTCCTGTGGGTAAGTGCTGTTTTAAATGGGTATGGAGAAGCACAAACATGCAGTCTGAGTATAGGTCCAAAGCAATATATATATGTTTAAGCGAGAAGAACATTGTGCTACTGATCCTGTATTTGGCACAGTATTTGACTCTTCCCTGTGGCATCCCCCCACCTGTATTTGGCTTTGCAGCCATGTTCACGATGTAAATTTTCCACAGGTGGACCTTGGTGGAGCGACAGAGAGCTCTGAGAAGATGGAAGGAAGCAGGAGGCTTCTGAACTCGATGGGAAGTGTGAGAGTGAAGCTTCTGACTTGTCGCACTGTCTAATAAACAGAAAATGTCCAGTGCGTGCACCCAGTCTTTTCAGGGTGTAGTGAAGTATCACGAGTGTGCGAGACATTCTGGATGCTGTCACTGTGTACAAGCATGTATGAGGCATATGACAGAGTGTGGAGGGCGAACTGGTAACAGCAGCACCATTGCTGTGTAGCAAGCCTGAGTTCGACAGGTGGTTGAGTGTTATGATGGTATTGTGAAAGGATTGGCCTGTTTCCGTTTCACCTTTAAGAAATGTTGTAATCAGTATGTTGAGATTTTTTATTGTCTGCTCTATTTTTTGGCGATCATGAGCACCAGAGCCACTCACCGCGATGAAAATGGTGTGTGCAGGAGTGCGCTGAGCACAGGGGGTGTGCGTGCGTGCGTACGTGTGCGCATACAACAAACCGGTGGGGACCATTTTTGGGCTACCCCGGTTCCCACCGCCACAACCATTGCAAATGATAGAAAATGAAATTTTAACATGCCTAATGAAGCTTCTCTGAAAACGGCAAAATGTCCCCATGGGGCTGTTTGACCAGACAAAAATGTGTGTATAGGTGGTGTGTGTAGAAGTGCGCTCCCTCTGGTTAGCAGTGGAACGACTGTAACTTTACAGCAAATATTCTAATAATGTGCAGAAGTCGTGTACTATAACACCTGTACTAATGGCTCTTCCACTCTTTCATTTCTTTCTGTTTGAACATCAACTATTAGTGCATGTCTGTAAGCATTTAAATGAACTTCACCAATGCAAGATGTTTCTGCAAGCAAATCATTCCATCAATGAAATTGTTCACTGAAAATGAAAAGTAGTCATTGTGATTTAAACCATGAGTTTATTTTTATTTTGGGAATGTCTGTGTGCATTGTAGGTACCCACCTGTTTGGATTAGTCATTTGCTAGTTTCTTACTGACACCGATTTGTTCTTTTAGCAAACCGAATACTATTTATGTCACGGATACCAGATTCAATACTGCGAGATTTGCACATTGCGGTGTAAAGGCTGTCAGTTGACCAGAATCAAAGATTTACTGAAATGACAATGCAAAAAAATAGCACCTCAAACAGAGAATAATCATACGGTACTATATGATAAAAAGGCATCAATACAACAAAATGACGACAAAGTGCTGTACTGTGAGACCGTCACCGTCCCCCCAACTGGATGCCTGTCCAGTACTAAAGGTACATGGCTAATTACTCAAACTGGGCTAAGGCTACCAGAACAGGAATGAGGATTCACAGCAAAGGTCTTCATGCATCCATGTAATGGTTATTATGGGAAACCTTTCTTCATAAATGTAACTGAGAAGTATTTGTGAGTTTCCAGCACCGAGTGTGCAAGGGATACTTGTTTCTATAAGGTTTTTCCCCTAGATGCTTCCTAAGATCTGAGGATGTTCTCTGTAAATTGCAAAGGCATTTTTGATATATCGATCTGTGTTGCCGTGCAAAGGTGAGTAATTCACATGTCATGCCACTAAAACAAGAAGTGTGCAGGAAGGAAGCACCATGCATTGAACAGGATGACTCAACTTTTACATGAAAGTTCAGACATGAGGCATGATGACATTTCCATACCAACACTGACCTATATTCCTGTCCTGAATGAAACCAGAATTACTCTGTGCCCATCCCCACCGTGACCATCCCTCGCCCAATCGCAGTAAGCACAGAACTTTCTAGAAGCTGTGTGTTCACCTGTAAGTCCCCACTGCTGCCACCCTTCCTCAACTCAAGCGCTGACTTACAAAGGCTGTTGTCTAGTTGAATAGTGTAGAAAACTGGTAACTAATTAGGAACAATGATAATTGTTTGGTTAGGATACGTTCGTCTTCACGATTTCCTCAACAAATCTGGACCTTTTTTATTTAGAAAAGTGGTTAAACTTGCCACTACAGATTAGAAGAATGATGGTTTTATTCTATGGAAAACAAACGACCGATCTGTCAGATTTAATAATGAATTCTAAACATGTGCTTTTAGACTGTTGTATAAGGTGTTAAAGAGGCACATCTCTCGTCCTCCACTACGGAAAAAAATGGTTGATCCTTCAATAGCACTAGTGCTGCTGACTTGGAATACTGATAAAGATTAAATGTCAGACGTCTTATATTTCAAAAGAGATGTTTTGCTATTTACAGCTAAAGATTTGCAAAGAGTTTTTTTTCTATATATTTACAGTGATACTTGACATCCAAAATGTGGTAAACGGAGGGTTATTGTAACTATTTACAGTAGGGATGAAACTTATCGGTTTCATGGTAAAGTGTGGTAGAATTCCAGATGGTTCAAACTTTAATCATCATCGAAACGTGACTGATTACGGCACTATGAAGAACTTCACTGCCCAGCATAAAGCAGAGTCAGTGACAGTGTCCCGGACACAGGTGTGCAGGCATAGCACGCCACGCAGGATTGGTCTGTGTCACTGACAACATGGCGGAAGGCCGCCGGCGCTCCTGAGGTTTTTGATGTTGATGCGTATTTGCTATGGGTTTCGTGTGTTTACATAAGGTGTCGTCTATGTAATTGTTTTGATGCTAATGCAAACAAATAGCACATAGTTTTAATTTTATTTACGGTTTTCAATTTCAAGCGTTGTGAAATTATTTGCCTTTTAACTTTGTATTTTAACTTTTAACATTTAACTTAACATTTTAACTTTACCGCAATGATAGTGATGACCATGATAATTTTGATCACTATGATCACGTTATTAAATCTTCATACTGTTTCATCTCTAAATTTTACAGTGATGCTTCACCTACCAAATGTGCTAAAAGGGGATTTTTCCTGTTTAGGTTTATAGTGATATTTCACATACCGAGTGGGTTTTTGTTTATATTTACAGTTACATTTGGCCTACAAAATGTGTAAAAAGGGATGGTTTTTTAAAATCTTTAGTTATATTAAAAAAAATTAAATTTATTCTGATGCGCAAACTCCTGATGTGTCAAACGTAGGGTTTGTTACTGTTCAAAAATGAATGTTAGCCTTCTGCATTCAATGTAGATGTAATTTCGGTATGCAAATTCATGATGTCACAGGGCCCCACCTGTCTGTGCACAATCAGGTCAGGCTTCCTTCGTTAAATCTCAGGTTTTGAAGCTCAGAGGGCTGAACGGGTATCGCCTGTATTTCTGGTTTGCTGTAGCTGCTTTAGGAAGCACGGTAGCATCCCACCAGGTAGCAAAAACACATCTGTGTGTGTGTGGGGGATGAGGGTTGAGTACTACATGAACCAGTGAAGTAAGAAGCGCACACCAGAGAGGCTGAGTGCCAAGGGGTGTCATTTTTTTTCTGCACAATTAATAAGACTCAAGACAGCAAAAGTCATCTTTGACATATTTGAGATTTGCATATTTTTTATAGATCCACAGGATTAATAGTAGTTCATGTGCACAGGTACACAAACACACACACACATTCGGGCAGAAGCGGGAAAGTGTGCACATAGAGACAAGGAGCGTTAGTGCAGAAGGACATGAAAATGGAGAATCAAATGAATAAAATTACTTTTGGTAAAAAAGATAAAATATTTACCTGTAGTCCACCTTTGATAAAATATTCCCTTTATTTAAAAAGAAATATAAAAAGCTCAAGGAAAAGTCTGCTGTTTTTGTTTTTTTTTTTTTGTTTGTTTTTGGCAAATTGTCTTAAGCGTGCATGTGGGGTCAGAGGCCGACAATGTGGAGAGAAGGTGAGAGCGGCCGGCCTGCGCTGCGGTGTTGCGGCTCATCCGGTCTGGCTCACGCCGTGGAACGCCAAGGTGTCCGTCCCTGTCGGTCCTACCTTCCGCTGGCCCTGCCTGCCGTGTCATGCTCCGTTCCTGCCCACCTTCACCTTGAGCCCCGGCCCTGTGCCTCACCCCCTACCGTGCCTAATGCTGCCATAGCCACCGCCTGCCTGCTTCCCTGTTCTCATCAATACTGAGATTTGCCTCGGCCCCACCTTTCTCTGTCACTTCCTTCGCCTTGTCTGTGTCTCCCCAAGCCTCTTATCCCTTCTGCCTTGTGGCGACGACCTGACCTGCTCCCGGGTTCCCTATGGTGGCTCGGATGTCTGTCTCTGTGATGTGGACCTGCGTGTGCTGCAGCGAGGAAGGCTGGGCTTTTGAAGGGGCAGGGGCGGGAACTGAAGGGACCCTCACCGGTGAAGTGGAAAACGGTGTCCTGTGTCTTTTTCGAGTGAGAATGTCGTCCCTGTAGGCAGGCATGGGAGGGACACGGCAGGCCGCAAGGGAGGCAGGGAGAGGCATGAGTGGTGAAGGAGCGGAGGGTGCTGGAGACGGCACAGGTGAGACATTTACATCTTCAGAGGGAGAAGCGATGGCCTTGTCAGTTTGTCATGCCGACTGTCTGTCTGCAGGGAGACTGAGGGAGCGCAGCCTGCATCAGCAGGTCTTGACGCTGGAGGCAGAAGCGTCGGGGGTCTTCATGATGACACTGGCTCTGGTCTCGTGGGTGGGGCTGGGGGTGGCACCAGCAGGCAGCTGCGGTGGCTGGATGGAACGGCGCTGCGGGTCCCAGGACGTCGTGTCGTAGGCGATGAGCGGTGCGTGTTCGCGATCGCTGATGACACGGAAGTTGGACTTGCCCAGCGTGACGAAGGTGGACATGCTGGGCAGGGTGTTACTGGGGATCCTGAGGGTGCCGCCACTGTTGAAGAGACGCTTGGACTCGTGGTGGCCAGAGGGCCAAGTGTGGAAGCCCTGGGGTGGACAAAGTGTGAGAAGCATGCTTGTCAGTGTGATCAAGGCCAGTTCATGCTTCGCTTTTCTGCGTGCGCATTTGGCTGCGGAGGGTAAGTGATATGAAGGGGCTGGCTGCGGACGGCCAAGCTCAGATATTTATGTCTAGTGGAAGCCGTGCACGTTTCCAGTAAGTGGCGGCATGGCCAATCACAGCGGGCAATGACCAGAGAGTAGAACAAGAATAGCTGTCACTGCATAAGTCACGGTGAGCAGCTGTATGAGGAGCCATGATTCACATTGTCTTGTGATGTTTTGTAAGAGTATACCTGGCAAAAAAAAAAAATCATAATTTTATTCATGTTTAGAGGTCGCTCAATGACATCAAAGTCCATTATTACAATTTACTAAATTCCAGACAAACCTGGCTGAAAAAAATAGCCACGGCAACAGAACGTTTGTTTACAAAAGAATTTTCAGTAGTAAGAACAAAACAAAGTGGAGTTTGCGATTAAAGTAATGACGAAACATTACCGGCCCCCATCATTGGTTCTCTTTTCTAACTAATCGATCTTGTGCTCCACACCGACACACGTGGGTGAGAACAAGCTTGGCGGCGAAGGGCAGCCACTTGTATCAGTGCCCATGGAGCTGGGGGTTAAGGGCCTTGCGCATGGATCCACAGATGTGATTATTCTGCCGAGGATGAGCTCGAACCGGCGACCTTCCGATCACAGGCACAGAGGCTTGGCCCACTGAACCACACAGAAACCTTTTCGAAGCGCTTTACAGATGCAAGGGAGAGCCGCTTCAACCACCAGCACTATGTGGCACCCACCACACAGCAGCCAAGGTGGTGAAGGGGCAGGAGAAAATTCACCAGTCAGATGATTAGGAGGCCGGATTTGAAAGGGCCACCGTGGGCAATTTTAGCCTGAGCGTCAGGGTGCAGCCTCTACTCTTTCAAAAGATGCCCAGGGCTCTTTTATGACCTCAGAGTCAGGACCTCGGTTTTATATCCAATCCGAAGAACTGCACCATTTTAGCAGCATGGGGCATTGGGACCCACACCGAGCACAGGATGGGCTGCCTTGCTGGCCACACCAGCAGCAACTCAGCTGCTCTCCCATCCAGGCACTAGCCAGGCCCAAACTGACTTAATTTCAGATGGATTACCAAGTCTGAACTGTAGGTGCTATGGCTGCAGGTGCTGGTGCTGCGGTCATCTGCTCAAGCTGGCTAAACCCACGTTTATCCATCTGCCGTCAGTAACAATTTAACAAAAATGTGCACAAATAGTTTTCGTAGTTTAGCATTAAGGGTGATCTGTACCATATTTCTTGATCATATTTATTTAATCAATTTAAGAAAAAAAAAATTACCAAATGTGAAAATACGTGAAACTTAAGTTTCTGACAAAAGGCATATTCTCCCTGTGTCATCGTGGGATTTCCTACAGGTACCCCAATTCCACCCCCCAGTCTACAAATATGCAGTTTCTTAATTGAAGTTACCCTGAAGGTAGGTAAGTGTGCGTGTGTGTGTGCACGTACCCTAGCCATCCTGTCCTTGTTCCCTGCCTTATGCCTACTGGCTCCAGCCCCCATTGACCCCGAAAAAGATAAGTGGTTATAGAAAATAGGTAGTTGAGGCAAACATTCATGAATACAATTACCATTGATAAACTCAGTAGAGAAAAATAATTAAATGAATAAGCCAAGTGGGTAGGTTTGAGGCCCCAGCTGATTTTGTTACCGTAATACAGTTGTGTGCAAAGGTTTTGAGAATGAAAATACTGGTTTTCACAGTTTGCTGCTTCAGAGTTTCCTGGCCATGGACCCAAAATGATGATTTGTTCCCTGAGCAACTTAGTTATCACTTTTGCCTTATGGCGCAGAGCTCCATCAGGCATTGTTTGTCACCAGAGTGGTTGTGATTGGTTGGGAAAAGTTGTTCTTGGAGCATGTTTTGGTACCATTCTTTATTCATGAGTGTGTTCAAAATTGTGAGTGAGCCCACTCCCTTGGCCGAGCAGCCGCCCCACACATGGATGGTCTCAGGATGCTTTACTGTTGGCGTCACACAGGACTGATGGTAGCGCTCACCTCTTCTTCTCCAGATGCCCCAAACAACCGGAAACAGGATTCATCAGAGAAAATGACTTTACCACAGTCCTCAGCTGTCCGATGCCTGTACTTTTTGCACTTTATCAGTCTATCCCTGATGTTTTGCTTGGAGAGAAGTGGCTGCCTTCGCCTCACTGTGCGTGCAGATGCACCCACACCTGCCTGCTATCATTCCTGAGCAAACGCTGCACTGGTGGTTCCCATAGCTAAATCAATTTTGGGAATTAAGCTCATTTTTATGGCAAAGAGGGATTTTGCAATTAATTGCAATCCATCTGCTTACTCTTCATAACATTCTAGAGTACATGTGAATTGCCCTGAGGCAGCAAACTTCAATCAATACTTGGTGTCATTTTCAAAACTTTTGGCCACGGCCATACTGGCCTAGTCATTTAACTATACTGCTGGTATTTGTGTGTCACAATTCATCTTCCCTCTCCTTGTCCGGGGGTTATGTCACTGTTGTATGCAGCATCGAATGCAACCATCCACAGCTGCAACCAAGTGTAGTATGACCATAAGGTGCCATGCGGATAACCACCCGCAGCCTGAAAGCGCAACGGCGAAGTATGAACGAGGCTTTCGGTAGTGCGCTGAAGTACTACCGCCTGCACGTGGCAGGAGCAGGGACTCCATATGTAGCTAGTAATATTTTGTGAAACTGCAATGGAAATTGAAAATTGAATTTGTGGTGCAGTAAACATAATTACTACACTGTCCAGCATGCCTGCTGACTTGGGAAGGACCTGCTACACGGTAAAATCATGGTATCATCACTGAACCAGGTACGTATGTTTTTTTGATTAGTCATGCAAATAACCTGCCTCGCAATCCAGCTGTCGCAGTCCTTGTGACGTGAGAACTGCATGAGCGTAGCGTGAGATGTTGATGATGTCACATAGCGCCCATTTTGGAATTTGGCACAAAAACCCTGGCTTCCTTGCCGCTGGTACCAGTGTTGCAGGACAGGGAACAAAGGCCCCTAAGCTGGAGACTGCTTTGGTGACAGCTGCTTGCCCACCTGTAGCCACTCACCTCCTCCTTTGCTTGCTCCTCTTCACTATGAATGCTCTCTGTGTCGCTCTCTGCAAAGTCAAAAAACAAGCACGGAACCATTCAAGCACACGACACCAGGAATTACAATGCATTCCACACAGATGGAAGAACCAGTCTGACCCACAGGGTCTGGGGAGTTTCATTCCAGTCCCGCAGGAGCGCACGCACCTCCACAAGACGAGACGGGCGAGATCTGCAGAGGGTACGAATGGCTGGACGTCACCGATTGCTCCTCGTTCTCCGTCATCACCTCTATGGTCTGGCACACGTCGGGCAGGTCACTGATGATCAGCTGCTCTTCCAGTGTGCTGCGGTTCCCTGCCCTCACTGGCTCTGCAGAGACAAGGTCAGACAACCCACTATGACACACTGCACTAGGTGTGTGTGTGTGTCGAGCGAGTTGGGCTACATTCTTTTGCAAAAAAAAAAGGAACTTGCATTTTAACATCCCTTCACTTAAGCCCCCCCCCTTCAAATCTGGCCCTCAATTCCAAATCCAGGCCCTGTTTTCAAGTCTCCCAGGTAGTTATCTTAATAATTTCTGGCTCTAATTGGCCAGAGGCTTCACAACCGGCTCTCAGGTAAAGGAAAGCTCGGCCCTTGAGGACCATGATTTGAATAGCCCTGATTTAGGCCATTAAGAAATTAGCTCAATATTTAATATCCAGTCTCCTCCTTCATAGCCTTTGACAGTGGGGTGAGGTGAAAACAAGCGGTGTGTCACTGTACTGTCATGTGTGAACCACAGAGCACTTTCCCATGGTTGGAGACATCACCCACAAACTGAAATTGCAGATGTCTAAAGCACAGCCCTGTCTGAGGAGCTTAACAGCACCAACGCGGTTTGCAAACACTGTGATGGTGCCGTGGTGACCAGTGGGGGGGGTGATATGGCCGCGCTGCAGCCACCCAGCGTTGGCGATTGGGGGAGACGTGTGCCCCCCCCCCGGCACAGAAATCCCACAGCCCAGGGACCTACCAGTCACAACAGTGCTGTCGGCCACATCCTCTGCCTTGACTGCCAGTGCTCCCTGGCCAGGCTGCCCATTGCTGTTTGCCCGTGACCCCAACCGCCGCTCCATCTGGCACAGGGCACAGCCGTGGGCATGAAAGGGTCAGCACAACCACTTCAGCCATCAAGCTCTGAAACTCACCATAACACTCACCTTGACTTTCTCTTCCTTTTCAGCCCTTTTCTTTCCTGAAAGAGGAGAACCAATCATACATGAGAAAAGGGCACACGACACGGCACCCTGTACAGCTTCACATCTACTCTCATGCATGAGGAAAGGGCACCCGGCATGGCACCGCGTACAGCTTCACATCTACTCTCATGCGTGAGGAAAGGGCACACGGAACGGCACCCTGTACACCTTCACATCTACTGTCACACTCGAGGAAAGGGCACATGGCACGGCACCCTGTACACCTTCACATCTACTGTCACACTCGAGGAAAGGGCACCCGGCACGGCACCGCGTACAGCTTCACATCCATTCTGACATGTGACATTTCACGTATAACTGGATTTTCCAGTTGTCGCTGGACGGCCCTCCCCCAGCAGCACGCCCTCACTCCATCCAGCCCTGTCGACACCATTCCCTCACTGCACACAGGACAGCGACACTCCAAACCCACCTTTCCTCTTGGGCCTCTCAGACTCCATCAGCATCCTGTAGACACGAAAGGCATTGGTGCCCTTCTTCATGCTCCTGTCCTTCACCTCCTCAATGTCCGGCAGAGAGTTCATGGCACAGCGGAAGTTGGCCTTCCACGTCTTGGGGTCCGGCTTGTCTATACCCGGCTGGTACTTTCCTGTGGGGTACAGGCAGGGGTGAGCCAGAATGACAGGGGTATAAATAATCCCATAATTATCATTAATGACATCTGAGGCAGGGTTAGGGTAGAAATCACCAGACATTTGCTTTTTAATACATCAAAATAGTTCAGCATGAATGGCAGAGAACTCAGGCTGAACAGAGCAGGTGCGGCATGGCGCACAGTTACCCATCAGCCCCGACTCCTGTGTGCTCATGCTCAGTCAC
The DNA here is from genome assembly GCA_026779605.1 of Mormyrus hasselquistii. Lineage (NCBI taxonomy): Eukaryota > Metazoa > Chordata > Actinopteri > Osteoglossiformes > Mormyridae > Mormyrus > Mormyrus hasselquistii. The sequence continues at coordinate 11,170,496 of JAODKE010000055.1, forward strand.
ATGACTTTCCACGGAAAGAGGCTCAAAGACACCACGGCCTGTAACCCTTCACCCTGACTGTTACCTGTGTGGATGGCCCAGTTCCTGAATAAGGGAGCGTCCTTCTCCACATCCCAGCCGTGTCGTGCTGCATGCATCCAGGGAATCTGAAAGATCTTTTTCTCCTACATGGCGAAGCGACAAGCCAGTAAAGCGGGTTAGGGTTAGCCAGCCGGGCACCCCACCCACGCATGGCAGCCCACACTTACCCTGTTCACCCATTTCAGCCCCTGTATCAAGCCCTGGTTGATCTGCTCTTCCAGCCAGGGCCGCATGCGCATCCGCTCCACCGGCATGGCGGCAGGCCTGCACCACGGGGAAAGGCGGGCATCAACTTACACTGCCTTTGAGTGACTCTGAATGGAGTCAATGATCGTTGAACTTTATCTACAATCAGCTATACTACAGGACAGATCACTTAGCAACTGAGCATGGGGTCAGTATTGTTCCATACATTGTGACAGGGTTCCATTTTCAGTATGCATTTCAGGACAGAAGTGCAGAACCTCCAGCTTCATCTGTGATTCAGCACCTCCTCTCTATCCCCAGCAGCAGCTCCCATACTCCTCACTCTTACACCCTCATCCTACAGACCCTGGGACACACGGCCTGGTGACCAGCTTGCACTTGCAGTATGGTGCTTCGCTGCCACGGTATGACGTCAGCGACCTCTGAAGACGGCCTGCCGGCACTCCCCTTCGAGGGTCATGTTAACCTTCTGTACAACAAATCTACAGGCACAAAGCTTTGGCACGAATCAGGTTTCAGTCAAGTCAGAGCCTCTCACACCCCCGGCCGGAGGTGCAGCCAGGATAAACTGCAGACTTACATTTAAAAAAAGGGGGGGGGGGGCATTCAAAAAGACTCAAGACAAACCTCAGTTAGGTAAAAAGCTGTGGGCGGAGCCACCCCACCCCACACTACACGGAAAAAAGTGGACAAACCGGTTCTACCTTTCCTATGCTTATACAACTATAAGCTTATCACCATACGCAGTTCCTGAACAACAAATGGCACGGAGCCCCCTCTCACACAAACACAGCAGTTCAAGTCACACAACGCTATGAGGCACAATCACAGCACCCACCTGCAGTTCATATTCTAACAAGCATTAAAGTATCTCCTCCCCTCTTTCTACTGTTTGATCAATATCTTTCATTCCACCCCAAAGTCACACCGCCAGGAAGGTTAGATGTTGTCACCGACGAGTTGCACATCGAAAACATTACACAAGAATCAACTGGCACCCTCAAAGATGTTTCAAGACTTCCTTTATTCCCATCGACATTAATTGTTCAGCGCATCTCAAAGGTACAAGTCAGCGCGCACTCAACAGTAATCATACTGCCACTTCAGCTAATAGTCTTCCACTGAAATGTCACAAACTCATGGCACAACGACTTGGCACAACCCACATATTTACTCTTCCATGCCAATTTATTTTTTCAGCCGCTCTGTTGCCAGACCCGGCCCCTGCCAGCGCGCACTGCGCATGCCTAGGCCGCTCGCCCAGGAACCGAGTTCGGTTGCACGCTCCCCAGGTTCCTGATTGGTCGCCCTCGCCACAGGTTCAGCCAATCGGGCCACCGCCAGCTGACGCGACAGCGACTGCAGGTTTGTGTGGCGCCCGTGTGTTTTTCGCACTCGCTAGTCGGTAGAGCAAAGTGCAAAGTCCCCCTTTTCACCAGGAGATAAACATACACAGGGCCTCCTACACATCGGCCTTCTCCGATGGCATGCACCCGCCGACACAAGCGTACTAAGCCGTGTCACACTAAAACTGTCTACGTCGCAAATAAACAATCGATATTCTGCACGCGGGGCCCCGTCCCAGCATCTTCATCTCTGAACTCTTCTCCCTCCGCGAACAGCCTCGATACCCGGAATACCCGACAATCGGCCTATTCTTAGAAACGCCACTTTAATTTTAACCACGGCCCCCAATCGATTACAGGTGCCGGACATGGTGCCTTACTGCCCCTGTCTGGCAGGACGTCAAGGCCGATTTCTACCACCTTTCGCTGTATTATACAACTGCGCAGAGCCGCTTCCCTCTTTACGAGCAGCCTCCGTGAGACGCGTTCACGAACACTGCCGTAAAATAAACTGGCGACACAGACCCTCAGGATCGTAATTCCAAAAGTGAAATTAAAGTGGATCCCGCACGTTATCGCGGATACCTCTTGAGCGCGGCGCCACTTCCTGTTCCTACAACACCACGCCGTGAGCTGCATGAAAACAGCGCGTCCTTACCTGCGATCCAGTTACCCCCTCTGGCTTCCCAATCCGTCCGCAGGCGCCGACGCTCCGTCAACTGCCGCGAAAAATATGAAAAGTTTTAACTTCGGGCTGTTGTTGGGTGGGGGCGGGGGGGGGGGGAGACACGCCGGGTCGCTGAACAAAAAGCAAAACTTAAAGTCGATCCCCCCCGCGACGCTGACCAGATCGAAAGCAAAAGAAGCGAAGGAAACGGCGACCCGGGGTGGAAATCCCCTCCCGACGTGTTTGCTTTGCGATCTCCCCGAGCGGGAGGGCGTGGAGCCGGGGGAGGGAGGGAGGAGGGGGGAGAACAGCCAGTGGGCGGCTGCCTGCGCCTCGGTCCGCCCTCCCGCTCCGCTTGCTTCTCGGAAATTCAGTTTTCATTTTCGCTTCTCTTTGCGTTGGCTCGTCTGCAAGCCCGTCCTCTTTTGATTTCTCCTCCGGCGTTTCTTAACCGCCGTGAATTTGTCTTCAGTACCACCCTTTCGGGCATTCATGGTACACAAAGTAGCGCTCGCCTATGCATTTGCACTGCTCTGCAGGATGGCTGACCGTGGATGCGTTTCACAAAAGCTACCGTTAATAAGTTATATAGCTTTCACCTATGCTTTTGTGAAACGCACCGCTTCAGATGCGCGGTTTTGCAACCTTTTACTGTACGGGGGGGAGAGCAAGCAGGATACGGTCGGCCTGGACTGCTTACGTCAGATCAATCTGTGCTACAACGTCTCCTTATCATATTACCTCTTGTACAGACGAGAACAGAATTACATTACAGTGATACAGCCGGTCCTGCACTATATCCCAGTATGCCGGTGACCTGGTTCTGCCAAACTAAGGATATGCTTCAGGACGTTATTACCACCACTTCAGTTAGTTCAATCGGTTTCCCATCTCAAAAATGTGACATATTCATCAGTCACCTGGTTAAAAGATTAAGAGGGACATAGATGTTTAGGGACGACCACGTCTCTCACCAAAAACTGGACTTTATCATGGTTCATCACCTTCATTACGATTAAAGGTTTACCACCCCAAACAAACTACTTGAATATTCCTGGGTACCAATCAACACCCAGTCTGCACAAAGCAGGGGTATACAGCCAACTCTGAGCCATGATCAGCTATGCAGGGGTTACACAACTCAACAGCTCTTTCTGCAGCTTGAATGACAGTTTGCCTGATTTAAGGTCAGCCTGGGTACACCCTTCACAAAAAATGCTGACCCCTGCCTTATCTATTTTCTGTCTACAGGCTAATGGCTGAGCCCCTCACAAGGGCGGGCTGTTGCCCTGCATCTCTGCACTTGGAGAGGGAAGTGTTTTGGGACAGCCTCACTGAATAATGACCAAATCCTAAAGCACTTATAAGATTGTTCTTCCCTCATTAAAAACTAATATCCTAGTAATAGTCTTATTGTCCATTTGTGGAGTTATGGAGTGTATCTGTGAGATTTTTTACCCATTAGAGCACTTGTGATGTTGATTGATGTTGGATATGAAGGCCTGGCTCGCAATCTCCGTTCTAGTTCATCCCAAAGATGTTGAACTGGGTTGAGATCGGGGCTCCGCGCAGGCCAGTCAAGTTCTTCAACACCCAACCGTGGACCTTGCTTTGTGGACTGGGGCACAGTCATGATGAAATGGAAAAGGGCCTTCCCCAAACCATCCCCATGAAGTTGGAAGCATCGATTTGTCAAAAATTACTTGGTATACTGAAGCATTAAGATATCACTTCACTGGAGCTAATGGGGTCTAGCCCAACCGCACACCATTATCCCTCCTCCACCAAAAACATTAGCTGGCATAACACAGTCAGGTAGGTAACATTCTCCAGGCATCTGCCAAATCCAGACTTGTCCATCAGAGTATCAGGCAGATGCGCATGTGGTTGGTGTTGTGAGACTTGCATGCCGTGAAGCTCCCGGCGCACAGTTCTTCTGGAGTCAACGCCAAGGGAAGTTTGGAACTCTTCAGGCACTGAAGTCAGAGCATTAGCAACTATGTGATCCCCGCTCTGTTATTTCAAGTGGTTTGCTATGTCGTGGCTGCATTTCTCTTGTTCCTAAAAGCTTCCACTTTGCAATAATATCAGTTGACTACGGAACATCTAGCAGGGAAGATATTTCACAAACTGACTTACTGCGAAGTGGCATCGTTTGACAGTACCACGCTAATTCTCTGGGCTCTGCCGAACGATCCATTCCATTATGGATGGTTGTAACCCTGACTGCATGGTGAGGTGCCTGACCTTACACACCAGAATACAATGATTAAGAGGTACGTCTCAGATAAAGTGGGCAGGCTGCCAGCTGCAGCCCCACAACAAGATCCTAGCTGATAAGGGCCAAGACTCACCCCTGCTGGAGAACAGGGCCTTTCCCATTCGAGGAGCCCAGAGTCACGCATTTGTTGAGCTTAATGTAAAAGTCAGACAGCAAACACACAGGAAAAAAAAAAAAACCAACAACCTTCTCCAAAATGACAGCCTTTAATAAGACTCAGGACACATGCTCACTGTAGTGGTCGACGTCTTTTGGAAGCTGCAGTGATCATCAAAAACATCAGAACAGTGAAGGTACAAAATGCCTTATAAAAACAGCCAATTCAACAGCTAAACTGCTACATAACGCAAACGGAATTTCCCTGCAGTTGCAATCACCCCCAAATGACAAACTCAAAACATGCCTTTAAACGTTAGCAAAGGTCCGAGGGAATGGATTTAAACTTTAGCGACCATGCCCCCGCTTCAGGCGAAGGGCCCTAGAACAGCATCCACCCGCAAGCTCCGGGTTCCCCCCCCCCCCAAAACAGCTGGGACACACAATAGGAGGAAGCGTGGGGAGTGGGGGGGGGGTTCAGGTCACAAAGATCACAGTGTGGGAGAACATGGCCTCCATGCATCGGCTGTAGGCTAAGGGCACTACCTGAGAAAACCCTAAAATGGAGGACCGAGCTGAGATCTGCAGATGGGACTGTGAAGGGGGGGGACAGGTCCCAGGCTTAACAAGGAGGACGGCCTTAAAACAGCGGCTCCCACCTCCCCACAATGGCTCCAGCTTGCAGTTACACGACTTCACTCGCCTGATAAAAAACGGGCAGTAGGTATGCTCTGAGCACCGTCACCTTGGTTACCTGCATGACAGCATGCTCCCTTTTGCAAAGTGCTGCGAAGTCTAATATGTCCTATAAAGCACAGAAGTCCCTGGAACAACTGTGCAGCCTAACGGAGGCGCATTTCCAGCCAATATAAATCCAATCAAGTAAAAAGGCATAAACACAACCCTAAATAATAAAACACAGAATATAAAACCCAGCTTCCTGGCAACAGCTACAGACCATCATTATGACTTGAAGTACATCTCCTTGGTCAACATAGACACTATACAAGGAATCTGCTTCTTCGCGTGGAATCCAGGGAGGTCGGATGAGGATTCAAAGTCCAGAGCCACCTTGTGGTTGACTCGGGTCATGATCTGCATGAGCTCCAGGCGATTCCCATACTTGGCCAGCATGTCGCAGAGAGACTGGATGAACCAGGACCCGCACATGGTGTTCCTCCATGAGTAGTACCCTGAAGTAGGGGGTAGGGATGATGTAGAGACGTGAAACGGCCACCAACCCCCACCTATCCCAGAGGCCAAGTGAGACGGCACCGCACCTGGGGCAGTGGAGTATGCGTACAGGAAGTCTGCCTCCACGGGGATTCTGTCCGGAGACCTCCCGGGCCCGTCTGTATCGATGTCCCCATCAGTCTCGATGCCCTGATCCAGATCAGTCCCTCGGCACGCCTACCAGTAATGAGACCACCTGAATCAGAATGCAGACTATACAGTCTCCATGACCGACTTCACCCCCGCTGACGTCACACCCGACAGTACCTGAATGAAGAACAGTTTGGGTTTTCCCACCAGGGTTGGACAGTGGTCGCCACGGAAGTAGCCCGTCAGGAGCTTGAGGTCGACCGGGCCGTTGGTGCCGTAGAGCACGCCATCATCACCGTGACTCAGCAGGACACACACAAAGGAGGCTGCCTTGCTGTGGTCCTCTAGGGCAGCTGGAGATGCGACATGAATGCCACGTGTACGGTTGGACACCAGTGTCAATCCCACAAACCCACAGTGCAGACACAAGCCAGGGATGACCCCATCCTCAAAGGAAGGATGTTGCAAGCCATCTAAACATCACGTCACCACTAGCTCTTCTGCTGGTGTGACAAGTCATGCTGGGAGGAGATTCCATCTCAGAAATATAATCATCTTGCACACAATACCGGACAATACAAATGCATCACAAAGCACCTATTCACAGGGAGAAAAAAAAACAAAAAACAACCAGTCGGTCAGTTACTCATGCAGAAATTTCACAAACACGCACAGCTATTTGTGAAATTCCATTGACTGGAATTATCAAACCCATCACAGCACTCCTGATCTTCCAGGGATGCACTGAAAAGGGCAGATTAAGTGAGAAAAGGCAATAGACAAGCACGACGAATCGCAGACATCTGAGGTCAGCCAGCTCCCTGGTGTTATCTCAGGGAAAGGACTTTATGGCTGGAAATGTAACACATTAATTAGCAAAAGCACTTAACTCTGATCCAAAGATTGCAGCACACAAAGAGACACACTTGGACTATGCCTGCCCCCCCCCACTTACCAAATGTACTCAAGATCCCATTTTGCCCATAAAACCCACCCCTGAGGATGCCGTGTAAGAAGCTGAATGTTAAGCATCAATAGGATCCAGCGAGACCTCCATGACAGCACCCACAATTCACACCTGAACCATTCGTAACCAATGAGGGTTGGGGAGTCACCTTTTGACAACACCTGCTTGATTTGCTCCACAGTCAAGTCATTCTTCACGGTTACTTTGTAGCCCAGCTTGGCGAACGCCTTCATCACATTCCCAGCGTCCACGTCCGTGCCATTACGGATGTTCATGCCTGGAGGGGGCACAGAGACAGAAAGGGCAATAAGACTGTGTGACAGGACCAAAATCTCATATCCCAATATACAGCAGCAGTAATGTCAAGCTGGCTACAAAGGAGAGTGGTAGTATTCCATCACATAACCTGGCCACCAGACCAAAACACAATATACATGGTTTTGGAGGGAAAAGCAGCCAATGAGGGCTCAGAATATATGTGGGAGCTCCTGCAGGACAGCTGGGAAAGCATCCCAGGAGGCCACCTCATAAACTGGCACAGAGGAGAAAGTGGGGTCAGCCAGTCCCTGGAGTGAGTGGGGTTAAGGGCCTTGCTTAAGGGCCCAACGAAAAGGTAAATGTCTATTAAACAACCACAGTTAATAACCACAAATGACTTCCCTTCAGTCATTTTACTGGAAAAAGGTGTACATTAGACAAGATCTAGGGAACAAACTGAACTTGGTTTTATGTTGATTGGCTTAAAAAGGAAGGAGCTACTACAATTTGTCAAACTGTTATAGTGATAGACGTTACAGGTCACACACAAAAGTGGTGTTCTGGCGAGCGGCATGGAACTTTCAACACGGTCCCTAAGTTATCTGGCAGTTTCGTGTGAGCAGAATGATATTCGCGTCTTGCTCTGTATTTTCATTCATACCGTTGGAGAATGTGTAACTAACTAAAACGTTCTACTTTACAACCCGAGCCATGTTCAGGAAGAGATTTCCGCAAACCCTGAGCGAATATCTAATTATATAGCAACGTCTTCGCGGTATATATATATATATATATATATATATAAAAAAAACGCACGAGACAGAACGAGAGCGCCAACACGGACCGGACTCCGGCTTCAAAGTTACCCGTCTTTTTGTCAAAGTTCTTGTTGTTGATGATGACGCACATTCCGAGGGTAGGGTAGTCCAGCTTGTACCGGTACAGATGGTCTTCGGCCTTGGCGTCCACTTGCGAGCATCCAGGAGACGCAGAGGAGCTCGAGGCTCTGAGGGGCACATATACTGACATGGTGATACAGCACAGCAGACCCCAGCAATGCAGACACGCGTCCATTTAGCCGCCAAACCAGTTAAAGTAGTCCAGATGGGCCAAGATCAAACGTTACCAAAACATCATGTCCTCACATCCCCCACGTATACCCCCCGACTGACTGAGCCTATGGGGCCCTAGCCCCGGCTAACTGGCGACCCACCGTCTACCTTCCATAACGATGCTCTCATCGCGCGTTTCGGAACCGAAGGTCAGCTTTACGTGTACGAATGCAATCTTGCATGTTTACCGCGGATAAAAAAAAACCAAAAGATACCAAGAGACATATTACCCCTCCGCCCGAGCGTCGACTTCATCCCCCGATGCTCTATCGTCCGGAACAACAGACATGGTCCGCCTGAAAAGACCAACTGAGACAAAACGGTCAGAAGCGGCTGAAAGGAAAACAGCAGATACGCACTGGCTCGCGCTCCGCCCGTGTGAGCAAACAGCAGGAAAGAACAGAGTTTACAGGAACCATTTCCTGTTTCCACCGGGGGCTCGACCAATCGCGTCACCCTATGGCGTGGACAAAAGGCGTGTAGGCTGGAGTGTTTATTTAATCACAGAATGGTTCATAAATGCACCACATTTAAAAAATAAATTTCAAAATTAAAACGATTTAAACTCCGACGGGAGAGATCGGTTTCAATGTGACAGTTTGTATTGCGCCACAACCGTCGGGACTGATAAGATCTTTATTATCGATATCGTTATGTAGGTAGGTAGGTTTATTTGCCATTTCGGCCATATAAACACGTCAGATAAACCCATAAAGACAGACATGTAGTGCTGATTATCGAGTGCCTCTCATACTCGTCTATGCTCTTAGACAGGTAGATACAATTCCAGTACAAATATTAACAAGAAGTAATAATAAAATGAGCACGCTCACGTTTTGTGTGGACCTGGTGGATACGGACTGTAAACTGCTCTGCTGTTTAAATAATCTTTATTAAATTGTTTTTTTTTTCTATATGACCGCGACCTGCGACAGCCAATTTTGGGAACTGGGTGTCCACTACGGGGGGAATTTCTTGTTAAATACGCCTCCGGGAAAGGATTCATGCGATTTGAAAATAAGATGCTTTACCCATTGGGCCAGCGTGCTACGTCATTATTATTTCCTGCTGTTGAACTACATTACCCATCAAGCGTTTAACGCGGACCTTCAGCGCGCGGCATATTTCAACTATCAGAATTCGCGGTACCACTACTGTACCATTTATTAATCTGAAAAATAAATGTCTGTCTCTCTTATGCAGTTTCGGTCACGGAATTTCACTTTTAGCAATACGTCAGTTCGTGACGCAGTGGTAGTGAGAGTTTCCTGAATAGGAATTACTGCTGCTAGGTACTTTATACCGTGAAAAGGAGCCGTTTCACGTTTCACGAGAGTGACAAATGCAGTAATATAATAGTCGTACCCGGATTTCTACACGCGGTGTTGCTTATATGATTTCTTGCAGCGGTGGCACAGTGCATAGCAAAGTAGCTTCGTGTCTTTATGGGGGTGGATTCTAATCCTTCTGTTGCTGTATCCTGTATAAGCAGTTATACTAGATGGATAAACAAACCGTTTTAATTCTTATAATATTGCGAGTTCCTTGTTGACAGAGTGCAATGATGACAACCCAGAGGGGAGAGAAGGTCAAACGGGTGGAGGAGCTGGCAAGATCGTTCCTGCAGCATCCCCTAGCTGCCCACTACAGGCCACGGCTGTGCCGACCCTGGGAGCCGTCATCTGTCTGGAGGCTGTTTCCACGACAAGGTGCAGCGCTAGCCTTCGCCAAGGGCTGCAAGGAGGTGAGGGGGCAGTTCCGTCTACCCCGTCTCCCTGTGCGTGTCTTCTCCTCAGCAGTAACCCTCCCCCACCTGCAGGATGTGCACGTGTTTGCCCTGGAAAGGGAGATGACGGAAGCCGGACAGAGGATCTACCTGGTCACCAGTTACTCGGAGCTGTGGCATTACTACAGGTGGGTGTTGGCTCCGTGCAGCCGGCACATGTGCCCTGTGTGGGTTTTAGGGAAGGCGCACATGTCAGACACACTTAAAGTCAGTCAAGTGAGAACATGGTCGAGTCTTTGGATGCCCCGGTGCACTCAGAGGTGCCTTGCCGCCCATAGGACTTTCAGGCACTCGCTGATGCACTGCTATGAAGTCATCCCCGAAGGCGCCGTGTGCAAGGTCTACTTCGACCTGGAGTTCCACAAGCCCTCCAACGAGGGCTTAGACGGTCCTCAGATGGTTCAGCTGCTTATTCAGGTAGGACGGTTCAGCCTCTCAGATGACTGGCCACTTGATGCCTTTCTTACTTTGTAAACAGCCGAAAATATCGATGCTTGGCCATAAGGATGCAGGATGAAACCCTGGGGGGCACAGGTGTCTGAATCGGCACAGGAAACACCTGACTGTATAAACAGGAAGTTTGTCTCCTGGCTTAACGAATAGCCCTCATGTTCACAGTATGTCTGCCGGAAGCTGAATGAGCTCTATGGAGTGAGCTGCTCCGCAGAGGATGTACTTAATTTGGACTCCAGCACCGATGACAAGTTCAGCCGCCATCTTGTGTTTGTGCTGCCGGACACGGCGTTCAAGGACAACGCACATGTCGGTACGCCTTCGCCCAGTGACTGCGGATCCTCCTGACTTTCAGCGCCGCGTTTAAGTTTCTGTCACTGTCACTGCCGGCGAATGATTCCGTATCATTTCATACTTGAGGACTGATATTTTGTGGCATCACTGCTTTGGTGTTGAATTTGCTGTTATTCTTCAAAGGTCGATTTGTCCACAAGATTCTCCAGCCCGTGCTGGAATACCTCCAGGAAGGACGAGGCATCACTGAAGAGGCAGCCGCTCCGGAGGTGGACTTGGACTTGGAGCTCGCTGGCTCACATGGGCTTGGGAGCCCGCAGCCAAAGAGACGGAAGCCAGGAGGGGGAGAGCTCCACTTCCTGCGGGTGAAAGACAAAGAGGGACGATGGGGGCTCCTTGTGGATCTGGGTGCGTAGGACCCGGAGATAGGAGGGATTGTGGATAGAGACACGGCCCTAAAAGGGTTAATGGTCTGAGAGAAACACATATACCTGTGAGGACTCGGTTTACAAAGACTACTGAGCGAGTCTGTTTCGAGAACCATAATACGTGAATATTTTAATGATGATGAATTAAACTGTCTTAAGCAGAGCACGTTTGCTCAGATTCCTCTTTCTCATCACATGGCAGAAATGTCAAGGAAAGCCCTGGAAGTACCACACCTTCTCCCTCACTTTAACGTCTCGTCCGCCAGGTGTCTACACAAAGAACCGAAATTTCCGCTTGTACAAGTCCTCCAAAGCTGGCAAGAACACCGCCTTCGCCGTCGCAGCAGACAACCGCTTCGTCCCGCGGCCTGACAGGCAGCTCTCGTTGGAGGAACGCCTGTTTCTGGCCTCTCTGGTGACCAATGTCAGGTGGGTATGAATCTCGGCCAACTGAGTCGCTGCTCTGGAGGGCCCAAGTTCCGACCGTCTCTGTAAAACCACGTCCTCAGAGGTCACTTGTGTATTCAGGGCCAATATGGATATTATGGGATATTCTGGATTATTCACAGAAAGTTGTCCTTCACCCAGTGCTTGCAGGAACTTTGTTTGTTAACGGATAAACTGAGATATCCCAGCTGTCCGGTGGGGCCTGAATCCAAACTGGAGCCTCTTCTGTCTTGCCTGTTGAAAGTAAACAGCCGATTCCTGCTCCCGGGACAGATGCCACAAGTTAGCAGTGTTTATCTGGCACTGAAGTGCTTTTGGGTTCAAGGCTGCTCTGCCGAAGGACACCTGACTTCCAGACGGAACATTTTAAAGGTTCCTGAGCTGAGCTACCATGTGATTTGTAGCGTACACAAATAAGGATCGCACCATTCCGACATATAACAAGTACCCATCCCAAAGCTAGAAAACAGCTGTCACTACAAGTTAGTTCGCAATCTAAACACCAAGCGAATATTTTTAGGTTAAAAAGAAGCCGGTTGATGTACATTTCAGTCTGTGACTACGGCTGAACTGTAGGGTACTGGGAGACCGTATACTTACCTGTGGGTTAACCTTCTTGACCCGTTGGTACAGTTTCACAGGTCAGAAGATTCTGACGTCGGAAGTCTCTGACGCAAAGAACACGCAGGCCTCGTTCCGCCACCCTGCCTTCCTCCACCCGAGCATCGCTGGTACACTCTCAGTTTGGTCTTTCCTTTTACTGCTGTCTTTTACGATAAGTGAGGGATGCTGGCTGTTGGTTTATTTCATGAATATTTCAGAGGAGAGGATCTTGCCCAGCACTTTACTACTCAAAGTGAATACAGAAAATGGCCCTTCGGGGTTTGAATTAGCCACCTTCACGGCCACTGTGCCAATTAGCAAAGCGTGGCTTGCGTTCAGCAGCTTATTCACGCGCAGTTACTGTGTTCATTGCTCTTGGTAAATACCAGAACCTTTAGGCGGAAGCCAGAGCTCTCCCTACAAAGAAGTGGACGAATTCATCCTGTCCTTGGTCAGAAAGGATGGCGTTCAGGGAGGTAGGACTCTCTCTCAAGCCCTTTTCCATATGCAGCTGAAAACGGAAAGTTCGGGGGTTTCACTGTCCCGCCTCGTTCTCGCACAGCCGTCCGGCGCTGCAGCTACTTTGAGGCGGAGCAGCTGCTCGTCTACGACATCCTGAGGTATCGCTGGTGTGGGAACGTGGGCCGGTTTCACAGGAGCAACAACATCATGTGAGTGAGGGGGGTTTCCAGGAGATGGCAGGGGGGCCGCGTCTTCCCCTGAACATCTCTGCTTGGGTCATTACCGCCACATACCAATGTGAGAGCATGCTCCCCCCCCCCCTCGACCCATAATTTATCAGATGTCTGCTGGGACAGAGGGAACCCACAGAGATCCTTGGTTCTCTTGGGAAACCTTTGATGACATCACATGACTTCCTGTTCATACATGTGCGACCGAACAGAATAAATGCCTTTTTGGCAAGCTTTACAAACCGGCTGAACCACTCCTGCTCTTGTTAGGATCTTGGTGGACCTCAAGGAGGAAGTGTGGTACCAGAAGTGTCATGACCCCGTGTGCAGGAGCCAGAATTACAGGTCTTCGAGTAAGGTTTCCGTCATCCGAGCCGTGCAGACCCACCACACACCCCCATCGAACCTTTTGGATTGCTGTCTGACAGATCTCTCCTCCAGGTTATCCCCTACCACAGGACATCTGCTTCAGCTACCTGATGAAAGAGGTCAGTCCCTTTGATATGCTGTGGAGTGTCCCATGTGATTACTTGGGAGGAGGGCGCAAGTCGATGGTCTTTGGTCTTCACTGGGCGGATCCTGACCCAGGCGTTTAGGGACGAACGTCAGCTTCTGTCGAGCTTGCCCTTTGCTTTTGTTTATGACTGTGATTAAGCGGTTTCAGAAGCTTTGATGTGTATTTGATTCTGTTCTGCTGTCATTGAACCTCGCTGTCTGGTGACCCCCAGCTAATCTCGATGAACATGACTGAGCACTTAAGTGCCTGCAGCTTCAGGGAATTAAGATTAACCTTCATTGTCATTATATATGATACAAGGTCAAGTACAATAGAATGCAGTTTTGCATCTAACCGGAGGTGGTAATAGTAATATAAGGTGCTTATGAGGTTATATTTACAAGAGGGGATATAAGTAAATGACACAAGGTGATAAACATCTTAAGCATGGTAATGGTATTGTGGGAAAAAACACTCCTGAGCCTGCCGCTATGACACTTCAGGCTCCTGAGCCTGCCGCTATGACACTTCAGGCTCCTGTACCTGATGGGAGGAGAGCAAACAGTCCGTGGTTGGGGTGTGAGGGCCTCGTACTTTGGAGATCAGCCATGGTATTGTGGAAAAAGAAAAATCATGGACACTGAGAAATTTCAAGAAGTTGGACTTCAATGCTCTACCTCAGTACCATTAATGTGAATGAGAATGTGTCCATTGATTTTGTTCTGGTAATCCGCAATAAGTTCTTTGGTCTCCTTGGTGTTGCAAATTTGATGATGGTATTTGAGCCATGTACAGGAATGCAGTCAGAGGTGAAAAGGGAGCAGAGAAGTGGCTGGAGCACCCAGTGCTGTGGGATGCCAGCGTAGCAAAACAAAAATGGACAGGACGTCACTTATGGAAATGACTTCGAAAATGGTGTACTAACACAAGTATATTGGCTTCTCAAAGTTTGGCTCTCTTAGCTGGCAGCTCAACAAAACATACTGATTAACTTCAGTGAGAGCGGAAGTCCTCCCCCCCCCCCTTATCTCTCAAAGAATCATGGGAAATGCAGTTTTCTAGCAACAACACAATACACTTTCAATAGGAAATAAAATACAAAAAAAAAGCTCTCAATAAATGTATTTCTTACCACAAATCAATGAAAATATATCAATTATTTGATTTAATAACAAGAGGATGACTATATAAAATGCGGAGAATGAATAACATTCTGACCTGTCCCACATGGCAGGATGATGAAGACCTGGAGTATCTCATGGACGACATGGGTAATATCGAGTCGAGCCAAAGACAGGAAGGGAGCCAGGCTCCAAGTGTGGAACAGCTCCCGGACTGGGAGCTCTGGCCAGATGACGAGGCCCACCTGGAGGCCCTGGAGGAGATGGAGAGGATGTCCGCTGAGGAGGTGCCTGATGAGCTCCTGCTCGAGTCCATGGCTCAGTTCGAATCCTCGGAGTATGTTGGCTGACAGGGAGAGGGATTTAATGGAAGCCATTCCTCGGAGAGGGAGAAAGCATTACAGAAACCTGCTGCGATCAGCCAGCACACCATGATCAGCTAGCAGGCCTCGATCAGCCATCACACCATGATCAGCCAGCACGCCTCGATCAGCCATCACACCATGATCAGCCAGGGTCTCGATCAGCCATCACACCATGATCAGGCAGCACACCCGGTTATGACTTACCCATGTTTGTGTCACCCAGTACCTTAACAGTTTATCCTAGCAGTGGGCCCTTGTGCCTTTCGTTCGTTGGCCTGCTCGCCTCCTGCCACTCCTCGTGGCCCGGTGACCCTCTGTTCTGGTTGCTATGGGGGCTCTTCCCCATGTCTGTGTACTTCACCACACTACCCATAACACGTACATCAGTGACAAAGTTCTGCTTCAAAACCTGCATTTATTTTCACTAATAAATGTGTTAAAATTTGATGATGCTGCTGCTGTGGGGGGGGGGCAGTGGACCTCATAAGAAAGTAAACAGGTGGATAAAAGAAAAAACCACTTGCACTTACACGACAGCACACAACCATGCGATACCTGGTTACCTGCCGTTTCCCCTGGGGTCCTGAAGGTGGCTGTGTCTCTTACTTTTCCTTGCACCCCAGGCAGTGCCAGTCAATCTATTAGGTGACATAGGCACCTGCATAGGGCATCATCTTCTGAAGTAGCACAGACTTAGCCAGGCAGTTTCACTTTGTCTCAGACAGGGGGCGCCAGCAGTGAAGTTTGCCTAGGGTGCCGCAGTTCTGTACTTTGACCAGTACTGACCCCAGGTGCACCAACCCCACACAATGACAAGACCCTCAGTCTGTCCTGGTCTGACCCATTTCTATCAGGTTTTCTGAGTCCTTTGTTCTCCCGCCAATTTGGCGTGCTTTATTATTTTTTTTCTATTATACACATTCCTCATTAGGATGGCACGGTGGTTAGCACTGCCGCCTGGGTTCGATCCCTGTCTCCCTGTGAGTGTGGTGTGTTGGTTCCCACCTGACGCTTCATGAACCCAGTGGGAACTAAGCGGTTACGATAATGGGTGGACGTTGCGCATTAATATTTTATACAATTAGCCCTCCATATCAGCAGGTGCTGTATCTGTAGATTGAAAATGAGTGAGAAACAAAAACTTGAATGCAGACCACTTTGCTGAATCCGTCCAATGGCTGTGTCATCATTCCCCAAACAACCGTATTAGTTATTGTACTGCAGTATAACAACTGTTTAACAGAGCTAACAACATAGCATTTACATTGTATTAAGTAATTTAAGTAATCTAGAGATGATTTAAAGTATATGTACATAGGTTACATGCAAATACTACAGTATTTTATATAAGGGCCATGAACATCCATGGATACTGATATCTGCAATTCCTGCAGATATGGAGGGACGACTACATAGGGATAGTCGGCATAGATGGGACGGCTGAAAAAAAGCCCTGATATCAGATTCCTGGGCTTAAAACAGGCGGCACAGTATACATTCAGGTGTATTTTGGGTTACTTAATAAAAAAGAAACACAGAGATATGAGAGATCGCCAAGAAGGGAGGCCAAGCCAGCAAATGAGAAACACTGAAGAGTGTTTATTTGGTGCCGCTGCTTGTTGGAAATATACGCATCTTTTACAAAACAAGGTACAAAGCAAGGACTTTAAAGCATTCCCATGGCACACACAGGCACAGACCGCGGGTCATTCCGAAATGTGTACTGTACTTGGAGAAGGGGTATCGGCACCACCTGTTCCAAAAACAGACGAATCGATCGTTACAATCTTCACAGTTTGTATGCAATCCTATTCGTACCCAAAATATATTTGTATATATGTAGATAATTAAAAGGAGCCTTCATCCCAAAGCTTCCTCTTGGACTGAGATACTGAGCCAGACTGGAGAACCCGCACAGGATGGGTGCAGTCTACATTCTCGGCTGGCATTTTTCCTGCGGTGGAAGGCGCCATCCCAGAGGCTGGTCAACAGGAGTCTCTTTCCAAGCTGTTCGCTACCTGGACTCAGCCTTAGCCATTCGATGCTCCACCCTGAAACGCACAGGGGAAGAGTCCCTCCCGTGGCCTCGTGGGCCCCCATGCATGGGCAGTGACTGACCAAGGGCACCTTGACGAGAACGACATCGGGCCTCGACTCACACCGGATCTGCTTCCAGAAGGGGCTGCGTGTCACCTGTCGCGCCGGCTCAGGATCTTCCTTCCCACAAGGCCAAGCAACACCCCCCACCCCCAGCAGACCCACGATTGGCCCCTGCCTTCGACCACTTTGGCGGTGCCGTGTTTCTTACGCCAGGATCCTGCTTGCTAGTGTCACACCAAACACTGATTCGCTTTGGAAAATAATTCAAGAAAAACATTAAATATGTAGCTATGTACACAGCCAATCCGCACAAGGCATGCGTGTGACAAATTTAAGCTGTTATCTGCAGTAGCCCCCCCTTCCTGAAATGTGCTGCGCCATCGTGCTTCTGTGGCAAGATCATCAGGCTACTCTGAGACAAAGATCGAAAGATAGGGGCTATCTGAGGCCCCACGGCTCCACCCCTGAAATTATTTATGGAGGGTGGGGGTGTGGCCAGACTAAGGCAATGACTTGGCTGAGACATTGATGGCGATGATGGCTCCGCCCATGGCGGGACCCAGCGGCATACCGCTCTTTAAAAACCATGAACACACCGATTAACGGAGGATGGGGCCTGTGTTGAGTTCTGTTTCCCTGAAGTTCGACATGAGGGTGGGGCTGGAAATGTGACCCCCCCCCAAGTCAGACGGGCAGTAGCTACATCTTGATCTTGCAGTAGAGCTGCTCGATCTGCTCCCTGAAGTAGCTGCGTAGTTCTGCTCGCTTGGCCTTGAGTGTGGGGGTGAGCAGGCCATTCTGGATGGAGAACATCTCGGGGTGCAAGATGATGTCCTTCACCTGTGTCAGACACACAGCGTCACTGAAGGGTCACCTTTCGGGGGGGCTGCATCCGAGTAACCTGTTGTCTCATTCATTACAGTGATACAGCATGCCTCGGGTGGTTATGTACGAGCGGCCAGTGTGCTAGTGCGTGGAGAGGCAAGCTCCTCACCTGCTCAAAGGACTTCAGCCCTGCCTCCTTACCCAGCCTCATGATGTCCTCAAGAATGGCGTTCTTCACCTCCTGCAGGAGCACAGCGGGGTGGGGGGGTCACATACCAGACACAGATGTCTGCCGCTGGACACCCCAAGGTTTCCAGGTGACCGTGACATGCCAAAAGACCGATGCCACAGCAACCAGAGCATGTTACCCATGCTAAAACCTGTTCCTGGAGCGCTATCTAGTGGCTGGCTAATGATATCATGGCAGCTACACATACTTGTGGGATCGTGACCAGGGGGGAGTGACAGAGCATCGCGATCGGTGGGGATGATCAGTCTGACCATGGGCCATTACCTGGTTCCTGCACAGCTCGGGGTAGGACCCCTCAATACCCCTCTTTCTGGCCCAGTCAGGTAGGAAATCTGGGTCGGGCACAATGACGGCCACCAAGCATGCCTGTGGGGAGATTACTGATCCTTCAGCGAATCTTTGAAGACCTAGCTGTGACCACAACATTCTGTTGCCCCCAGGGCAACACAGAGTAAGCCCAGTGTTCAGGGTAGTCATTACTGGATGTTGTCCCCTACCTGCAAGCTGTCCCCATGAACAAAAGCCTGCGCCACCGGGTCGCTGCGGATGTAGATATTCTCGATCTTCTCAGGCGCGATGTACTCGCCCTGTGCCAACTTGAAGATGTGCTTCTTCCGATCCACGATTTTCAGGGTGCCGTTCTGAACAGGCAGGAGGGAGGGAAGCTCAGTACCAGGGGCCCTGTGATTAGATGCCTCGCCAGTGGACCTAATCTTACCGGAAGCCATTTGCCGATGTCGCCAGTGTGGACCCAGCCGTCCTTATCGATGGTCTCGGCCGTCTTCTCCGGGTCCTTCAAGTAGCCTTGGAAGACGTTTGGTCCTTTGACACACACCTACCCAAAACAGAACTGCTGCTTTGTACCCAGCCACAGAAGTCCCTGTATCTTCAAAGCAGTGTTTCCCAGACCAGTCGTCAGGAACTCTCAGACAGTACACAGTTTCGCTTCCTCCCAGCTCCCAAAACACTTGCTGCAGGTATTCAGTGTACTTGAGCACTGGGAACTTGGAGGGAGCAAAAATTTGCTCTGAGGGCTGGTTTGGGAAACACTGCTTTAATGAGCTATTATATATACTGGAGGCCTACTTTTACCCCCATGCATTTCGCTCGGCGACCTTCGTTCCCAGGGGCCTCACCTCTCCCTCCCCGTTGGCTGCAAAGTACTTCATATCTGGCACATCCACCAGCTTCACCAGGTTACAGGGCAGGGGAGCCCCCACATGACCTGGGGGCCACAAGAAAGGTTAACCACCAGGCCCCAAGTGTCTCTGTGGATCCCTGTCACAATCATGGGGGGGTGCGTATCTGTGTGCATATTACCTGCAGTCCAGTCCCCTGGTAAAGAGAGTGTACACCCAGCTGTGCATTCAGTCTGCCCGTATCCTTCATAGAACTGCAAAAGAGAGCAGACAGACCTAACCTCATACCCATGATGCACCTGTGCTGTGTCCCCCACCCACCCCCTCCCCCATGGGACCTGAGCCTCCCACTGACCTGGCAGCCCAGCGCCGCACGAAGGAAAGTCAGAACGGTCGGAGACACAGGTGCTGCTCCCGTGATCATCAGACGCACACGGCCTCCCAGGCTGGCCTGTAGGGGGCGAGAGAGAGAACAAAGCCAACCATTAAATATGACCTGCCATGGTCCTTCTTCGCACGCAGACTTTGAGGGACGCTGTATGAGGCAACCGACACACTTGCAAGTTGAAATTTCCCGAGCTAAAGAAAGTCAGAGATGGAAAGGAAAAAGTGCATAGATGATTTCTATTTCTTTCTTTCTTTCTTTCTTTCTTTCTTTCATCAGGAAATCACATTTCATTGATTAGCACATGAATAACTTGATTCACCCCCAAGACACCCCTGGCCGACTTACATTTCTGATTGGTTGCCCTTCCTTAGGCATCAGCTCAGCGTCCGCCCCATGCCAACCCGTGAGTTTGGTTTCCACAAACTAATGCTTCTGTAACCCATGATTGTTATTTCTCTTTTATTTTCTGTTAACTAGCTACCCTTCATATGGGACCAGCACTGGTCCAGCCGTCCAAGCCATGTGGTCTGGCAACTATCGCCGCCTACTGCACCTAGACAACTATCACCACATGCTCTGGGTCACGGTGCCACAACAACAAAGCCACTGTCCTGCCTTCACTAAAACTATATTTCCAGAATAACCTGAAGCAGACGTCAATCTAAAGAATTCAATGTGATAAATATCAAAAATTAATGCAACCTAGCCTACTAACATAAGAACCACTGCTTCAAATACTAAAAACTGCTGATACTAACCACAAAGATTTTTCTAGAATTACTAAACTACCACTAAGGAATACACACCCACTAATTTCCACCCATTTCTAACTTACAAACTAATGATGATTGTGAAAGACACACTTGCATCCAGATACATCAACCATCTGTGGTAGAGGATTTACATAGCAACGGCACATTCGGCCTTAAAGGTTTCAGGTTGACCGAGGCAGCTGATCGGCTGAGGTCACGCCTCGCCAGCTTTGGGAGTGCATGTCATGTGATGCGCGATCGGATGGCGACGTTGTCATGGCGACGGCCTCCATGGTCACCTGCACTTTGCTGAAGATGAGCTTGTCCCACATGCTGTCCTTCCGCACCACGCCGCTCCTCAGCTCCGCCTCCTTCCTCCGCGAGGCGAAGTCCAGGAGCCAGCGCTTCAGCGGTGTGTTCGCCTGCCCGAAGATCTGTGCAGGGAGAAGCGTCTGTCAGGAAGGTCTGTGCAGGGAGCAACGTCTGTCAGGAAGGTCTGTGCAGGGAGCAGCATCTGTCAGGAAGGTCTGTACGAGGACCGTATGCCTGTGACAGCACAGCAACAGCGCAGACAGTCTGGCAGCTGGCATGCGCCATGTGGAGCGCAAGGCGGCTACGTCAGGGATCGAAAAGCGAGTCAGACCAGGGCCTGCATCAGTGGAATCACCGGACATTCGACGTTACCCTGTCGAACATGCGGTTGAGTAGCCGGGGCACCACAGGGAACACGGTCGGTCGCAGCGTCTTCAGGTCGTCCATGAGGAGCCGGATGTCGCCCTGGAAATAGCCGATCCTGGCACCATAGGACAGGCAGACACCCTGGGAGTGGAGCAGGGAGGCAGGGTGAGATCATGTGAGCATATCTACCAATCCCATCCAATAATGTGCACTGTGGTCAATTTTCTGATAACGAATGAGGGACATGAGTGGGAGATCAAACAGGGAGATGGGGAGCCTCAGAGACAAAAGACAGATTGGTGGTGACATCATAATCCTGTTTTTGAGCTCACAATGTGTCATAACCACATAGGGTGCTTTTCTACTACAACAGGTACTGTGCTTTCGGTACTTTCTCTTTTCCATTGATTTCTGGTCGAGTACCAGTACCAAAAGTTCTGGTACCTAATGCGCCAAACCAACTGATATGCTTCTTCTGTACTTCAGTACTTTGGGGTGGGACTTGAATGTCCAGCCCTATGATATACTACAAATACTTTCAAATTCAGTATAAAATACCCCACCTCCCATTGTGATGTCATTCAGTGCTGGTACCAGTTTTTACCAGTGGAAAAGTACGGTACCTGGTGCACTGGAAAAGCACACATAGTCTATATTACACACCCCCTTATTGAAATATGGCCCTCGATTCCAAATCCAGGCCTTGTTTTCAGTTCTCCCAGGCAATTAGCTTAATAATTACTGATTCTGACTGGACACAGGCTTCACATCTGGAAAGATGTAAAATCAGCAATGCTCAGCCTTTAAGGACCGTGATTTGAATAGCCCTGTTATACTCAATCATGGCTTGTCATACACTCCTGTTACCACCAGAGGTCACTGTTTATGAGTTGTAAACATTCAGCCAAAGGCTGGCATCCTAAAAATAGCTAACAGTCGTGTGATACGCTGCAGTTTGCTCTGCCTTTTAACTTGAATGTGCTCTCTGAGAAAGGGTGGCAAACTCTGCATCCCTGCATCTTCCAGCTTTTACCTGTCTGTCCGACACGGTGTCTCCACCAAAATCCATCATTCAGTCCTGAACCGGACCTAGTGTGGACACAATTGTAACTGCCAGTCACCAACTAACTTAACTGTACGAGGTTCGGGGTAGTGACTGCTGGGATCTGGGTGGAGCCACGTGTCTGTCTGTCTGTATACACTACATTGTGGGGATCAAGTAATAATGATATAATGAAAACCTTTTGACCTTGGGAAGGGGGGGGGGGGATATTTTTGGTCTCCACAAGGGATACTGAATTTCATAAAAATCCATGACTATAATCAAAAAACTAAAAATGTATTTTGTTTGGTTACTAAAGTTAGGTCTGGATGGAGATTAAGGTTGTCATATATAGGATGAGGGTTATGCCCATAGAAGTGAATGGATGGTCCCCCGCAAAGCTGTAAATACAACTGTGTGTGTGTGCGTGCATGTGAGCGTGAGTGTGTGTGCGTGCATGTGAGCGTGAGTGTGTGTGTGTGACCGCTCGTCCCCCCTCACCTCCACCACGCGCTCAAACATGTGAGCCAGCGGCAGGAAAGAGATGAGGACATCGTCTTTGTTCAGATGAAGTTGTTCCTGGGAAATCACAGGGTGAGAGGAAAGAGGGAGGGAAGGAAGGAAAGAGGGAGGGAAGGAGGGAATGAAAGACAAAGGAGGAAGAAGGGAAGCAGATGAGCCAGAGGATGGAGGCTGGGGCTCCAGCGGACCTGTGTGCCTTCAAGAGACAGACCCACCCCTGCCAAGCAGTACAGTGAGTCCAATCCTGCCCGAATCACGTCATCAAGGTGTGTGGTCACGTGACCTGCCACCCACCACCACTTGAAGGCACCGAGCGAAAACCCCTACGCAGACCTGGGGCACTTCTCAACACCAAGAACGTAAAGATCGGGGGTCATGGCAGGAGCGTTCTTCCTAACTTGGCTCACAAGAATGAACTTGGGATGCAGTGAATCATGGGATTGGTTTAGTTTGGTGAGGATGCAACCAATGTATCCTTGACATTTGGGGCAAGAGAGACATCCGGGGATTTTTACCCTCCTCTGTACTTCTGTTCTTGAGTATTGGAACTGGTCTTCAGCAATGAATGATAACGTAAAAGAAGGCACGAGAACACAAGTACTGTCAAGTACACATACTGTAAAACTCCCCATGACCCAGGTCCTTAGTTACCTGAGTGGTCCTGATGAAGGCAGAGCAGTTGGACACGATGTTGCCATGGGTGAGCATTGCCCCCTTTGGGTTTCCTGGACGACAAAACGAGACCCCCCCCTCCACCTTCAAAATCAAATCTCATTCAAAACAAGCTTTATCGACAGCAGACAGGACCGGCACTGTTTACAACTGCATCATGAAAAATCACAAATTAGTGTGAAATTACGTGCGGCAGTCTGAGAGCAAGTGTGTAAATTCTAGCAGTTTCTACCGGTGGTTCCACTGGTGAAGCAGATGATGGCCAGGTCTTCAGGTTTGGGGGGCTGCAGGAGAACACACAGAGCTCAGTGGCCAGAGGCCCACGTCACATGACAGTGAAGGCAGGGTTGGCCAGGTCATACTCACCAGCGGGGCCTTGTGATTGGCCATGCCGATACTCTGAAAAAAACGTAATGAAAGAAAAGGGACTTTTCACTGGATTTGTGATTATGCAACCTTCCTTTCTAGAACTGATTTCATAAGAAGGTGACGTTCTCTAAACAGTTTGTGGAACAAAAAAAACAATCATTTTTGCAGCAGGACTTCTTTTCCCTGTGGAAATTCAGAGTAAGCAGTTTGGCCACATGGCCGATGTATGCTGGTAAGAATCGGGACGCCACCAGACCGTGCACAGGGAGGAGTCACGAGCTTAGAGAGGCGGTGCCTGGTGCCAGAAGCCACCTTAATGTACATGAAACATCTGCGTGGGATGGGGGGGGGGGGGTCTGACCTGTCATGTGACTGGCCCCATTATGCAGCCCCCCCCTGCCCCCTTGACACCATATGTGCCTTCCAAAAAAACTCTAAATCAACCTCTACCCTGCGCCAGAACCACACCCCGCGCCTCATGGGCCAGTCCACCATCCCGCCTTGAGTCCGGCACAGACCTCCATTTCCTTCAGACTGAGGATCTCGATGCCGCACTTCCTGCCTTTGGCCACCAGGTCGCCGTCAAAGGGCTCTATGACAATAAGCGTCCTGACAGAGTGCTCCCTGCCACTGACACAGTCCAGGATGAGCCGGACCTTGTCTGGAACGTCACACAGGACCGTGGAGATGGTGGCTACAGGAAGATACATACACACAAACATGTTATCACAACCTGTAACAGAACAGGACAAGCAAATTAGGAAGTAATGAACCAAGCATGTTTGACACTTTTCTTATAAAAGGTCCCCACACAGACATATGGCTGGTCAGCAGGATTTTCGCCCAGCGAGCTGCAGTGAAGAGGTGGCTTCGAGCTGGACCACAGGGCCACTTCAAACACAGCTTCAAAACCCCCCACCCCTAGGATCCAGGGTGCGGCAGCGACCGGAACGGGACCATATTCCCTCGCACACAGGCACCTTTGTCGATGATGTAGCCAATGGCGTCTGTGCCCAGTGTGTCGTACAGTGGGACGGCCACCATGGAGTATGTGTTACATGCCAGCTCGGCTATCGTCCACTGGAGAGAGGGAGAGGGGGGGAGAGAGATTGAGAAAGGGAAGAAGGAAGAGAGAGAGGGGGTCTTTCATCATTTATTTGCTACCAGGCACCAGACAGGTGCTTTTTGGGTACGGCTGCTTGCCCCAGAGCATTCTGGGTATGTCATGTGTGTAGAGTTCTACGAGTTTTAATCTGCATGCCCTGTGTGACGCCGACATGCCATGGCATGACTTCACAGAGGGGACCAGGATTACTGAGACCACAATTCTGCCCTCAGGGCATCCTGCCGACCAGTGGCCACAGACTCCGCACGCACCTCTGGTCTGTTCTGGCAGAAGATGCCGACGAACTTGTCCTTGGCCTTCGAGTGACCCCTGTGGAGCAGCGCGGATCCCAAGAACTCTGCTCTGTCTGCCACCTGGGAGTAAAAAAGCGATGTCAGATGAGGAGGATGCGGCCCACAGAAGGGCGAAGGCCCAGCAGGCGTGGTCATCTCACCTCCTGGTAGGACAGCCACTGGTAAGGCTGGTTGGGTTTCCGTGACCCCAAACAGGGTCCGTTATCTGCAAGGGATGAAATCCAGTCAGGGGGTGGGTTTACATGGCACAGCTATTATTTATCAACCAATCAGCATTCATTAAAATGCCCCACCCCAAGCGGCCAATCGGCTTACTGGACATGCGTTTCCCCCGAAGGAAGACTTCATACATTGTTGTCATGTCACTGTAGATGTTAGTCATGAGCTTGTCGCTGTCCATCAGCACCGACCGGCGGGCATACTCGCCACCCTGGGGGGGGGACGACCACATTTTTCTGAGAGCAGGAGGTCACACCCTGATTCAGATCAGTGCCGCAAAGAGACAGCAGGGGTTGAGTGACTCAAGGGCAATGGTTCCCGTATGAGTGTGCAGATGGAAGGATGAGGGGGAGGACAGAAGAGAGTGATAGAAAGAGGGAGGGAAAGAAAGGGGGAGAGAGGGAGGAAGCGAGGGGATAGAGAGAGAGGGAGGAGGAGAGAAGGAGAGAGAGGGAGAGAAAGGAGGGAGGCAGTGATAGAGTGCGAGGGCTGGATGTCTGGAAAGTGTTTCATTGTGCATGAACATGCAGAGAACATGCAGAGAACATGCAGCACGGTAGAGCTGGTGGGGGGGATGCAGAAAGTGCAGAAAGTGGGTCAAAGGCCCCTGCAATATGCGCACCTGTCTATGATAACGATATTGACAATGTCACTCCACACAGCCAAGTCACAGAAAAACCAAAAAGCGGCATGTCGCTAATGACCGATATATAGCGTCCTAGTAGGGTGGCTGAGGCCACTGCCTGACTGTCCGGGATGTCAACAGACACTGCACACACAGACCCAGATAGACATAAACAGAGACAGACAGACACAGGCCT
>JAODKE010000055.1:11199650-11211428 GCA_026779605.1 Mormyrus hasselquistii
ACCCCCGGCCCGCCAATGAGACCTGAATGGAAAGATTCTGAAAGGCCCTATTAGGAGCTGCCTGGCAACATGCCCCCCTCCCCACACATACCTTATCACCCCCTCTATACACATCTTCTGAAAACACAGATAGTTTGTCTGGGTAAACTGTCCGGTGGTGAAGAGAGTGTACAACGGCAAAGAGGCGAAAACAAAAACTCCTCTCGTTCCTGTATATCCCCCCCCCCCCCGAAGATACACACAGACACACCAACCGAGACCACCATAAACTGCATCCTGAAGGGGTCCACGGTATACAGTACATGCTGAAATAAAACTAACCACCGCAAAGAAGCTGTCAACCGGGGGCACGACTGACCCCCACGAAGAGGGCGCACGAGGCCCCTCCTCGTGCGAGGACCTCCCCTTCTCCCACCTTCCCCAATTAACTAATGAAATCTGAGACCCTGGAAGGCAAACACCGGCGACGCTATCCCTTAGCTGAAGAACATGACTAAGAGAACCTGCAGAATCACGGTCGCTTGCACTCATGCCTCAAGTTTTTTGTTACAGCTTTTCATTTTTAAATAATTTCTCCCTCCCTAGTGTCTGGAGTCCGAGTCTGGCTACCAGATAAGGTAACATAAGTCTGAGACTGGCTACTCGCATGACTTAGATTATGACCATCGCCAAGGCTAGCTCAGTCTGGCACCGCCAGCCCTGTGGTGACGGTAATGGTAAACTTGTGGCAGTCTCCAGCTAATCAAAACACTCCCAGTCCACTGTACTGGAACCAGGAAAGATAACAGCTGGACTGTTGATCCAGGAGGTGACCCAGCACCTATGTTTGGCTTTGTGTCAGGGTAATTCCATCTGATTCAACCACCCAAGTTGTCAGACAGGTTCCACGCATGATGATTGCAAAGAGCAAACACATTTAATTATCCAGTTAATAGTTTCCTGTAAGCTTTAGAAAACACCAAGACACAATGCCTGGAGACAATGACCTGGCTAAATTGTTGTCCATAGCTTGAAATGGTAATAGGTATCACTTTTCTGTCAACCGACCGCATGACCCAACAAAAGTTGCCAGTGGCATTGGGGTCAGCATTGCTCATATGACGGCTGAGCTTGTCACAGCTTCAGATCGAAGCCAGAGATGAAACAGATCGAATCCCGCAGCTCTCCGCCTCTCATTCCCCCTGGGCCTCTCGGCCTATAACTGTTGCCACCTTCCCCCCTTCCACAGACTCCAGCTCATGGCCCAAACGAATTAGCCTAGGGTGAGAAATCTCACCTTCAGAAGACCACGGATCCACGCCAAAGTAGGAAGGTTTTCCTTTTCTCTGCCCACCACTGACACAAGAGGTGCAGTCATCGCCAGAGTGCCAAGACTTGACACATTCGGCACGTTTAATACTGATTAACCCAAACTAACAGACAGAAGAGCAGCTACTCCTGTGCTAACAAATAAATGGTCTGTGAAGGACCCAGAGTCCTGCTCAGAGGACTAAGGGGAAGCAGCGTGTGCGGATTCCCAAGCCCGTGAGGGACCTCGCAGCACCAAGCGGAACCAGGCCCTCGAGGCAGCTGATCAGCAGAGGCAGTGACTCGTCATAGATCAGCCTGCAGGCCAACTGGGAGGGGGGGGACACAAACCAACAATGGTCCATTCTTTCCCATCAAAGGCATAGAATGGTCTGAATAGTCAATCCCCCCCCCCCCCCAGCCTAACTCAACCCAACAACGTGCATTTTTGTCCTCCTTGTTTTGCTCACGGTTGCCACTTTTTCACTCGCCGTGGCACGGCCTTGCTCGCAAAACACAGCCCGCTGCGGCATTAGGGCAAAACTTCAGATAACAAGGCGATCTCTGGCCTGTTTCCGCTGCAGCTCAGCTGACGTGTGTGGATGAGAACTGGAGGCTCTCCGAACTGTTCTGCTAAACCAGAAAATCAGCTCGGATTTCAGAGTTTCACCATGTAATCAATAGACCATAAAAACAATACTTTTCCCCCCCTTGCAATTCAGAACTCAGTCTGTCACTCTCGCCTTTATAATTGGCCAAGTGTCAAACTCATGGAACCGTGCAATAATTCACCAGTAATTAATTACAACTTCCGGAAGATAAAAACACAATTATTTTGAACAATTAGACTTTGAATGGGTAATAGCTGAAAAATGCCTTTTCTTCATTATTTTGAAGACCGACCCCGATTAAAGTGTTAATAGTGTTAAAAGAGATGTTGTGGTTAGGGTGGTGTATGTGTAACTTACTGATGCTGCCTTGCTTACCTTTTAAGTCCAAGACCAACATGTTGGTGACATCGATAAGTTGGCTCAACCCTCAGAAGAGCAGAGGATCTTTTGAGTAAATGGCCAATAACAAGTAAAAATCAGTGGATCTGTCAGATTGTAACTGCTTGTGCTGTTTCGTTTTTTTTTTTTTTTAAATCTGGGCTGAATCTCAATTTGTGTACTGGACCGTACTTGTGTTCTTGTGTGACCGTTTTACATCATCTTCCATTGCCGAAGACCAGTTCCAATACTTGGATCACAGGATCAGAGGATGGTAAAAATCCCTAGACGTCTTGTCCTGCCCCAAATATCAAGGATGCATCGGGTGCATCCTTGCCAAACGAGAACAATCCCATGATTCATTGCATGTTTATGTGATGGTGGGGGAAGAAGACACAAACCATAACCGTACTACCTTAATCAGAGTTACCTTAATCGGTAATGTTTCCGTCGTTCCTGTCAGACAGCATTTTCCTGCTGTTTTTCTACTTTTTTGAACTGGAATGGTTAACACTTGCGTTACATACATACGAAAAATTTAAGTGTGAACTTTATTTGTGAAAAAGCACAACTAATCATACCAGGAATAATTGGTTGTTTAGACTGGATACCTTAGTTGTATGTCAATCATTAAATACAACGGTAAAAATGAAGGCCGGGATAATGACTTGGGCGTACAGCATAGTGCAAATACACTAGTATAAGTCTCAATCCACAACTGGTGGGTTCTCGGTCCTCGTGATCTTGCGAGATCATTCTTGGAAGGCAAGTTTGCAAGGCCGGTGTTCCAGGTATTGAGATCCAGCCCTGGATGCCAATAGTCCAAGAGTAGGGCGAGCAGAGGGGTCACCCACCCAAACTGAATCCGTATGTGGGGTAACAGCAGGGGGCGGGGCTTTCATGACACAGTGGGCATTAGGGATTAGTGTGGACATGTGGCCCACACCTCATATCAGTCTAATTTCACACTTTGATGCAGAACCAAATGGGACCGTCAGTTAAGACTCAAACGTTCCACAGAACTGTGCTTCTCTATATTTATCTCTATATTAATGTTCCTTCCTTTGATAAAAGTCCACAATGATTCCGATTAAGACCTTTAACATCAATTAAGGGACATAATTCTACTTGATTCCACTCCAAAGGCCACTATATAATTTGATCTCCTTAAGGATCTAGGGAAGGGCTTGCGTAGTCGATTTGGTTGTATAATGGTACCTGGTGAGAGACACTCCAAGCCTCCCACGCATGTATTTACGCTCAGACACAGGTCTCAGAAAGCCCAGCCCAGCATCCCCGCGCTCATTAAACACGCTCTAATCGGCCTCTGACGGACGAGGTCCCACTTCATGCACTTCTGCCTGCACGTATTCCCCAGCGGTCTCGCTCAGGAAGATTTTCCCCACCCCCCCCCCCCCCCCCCCCCCCAGCCCACATCAGCAAAGGTGACATGGTAAACACACCCCCCCAGCAGGGCACATCTGACAGCCTTCCAGGCCAAAGGTAACCCGATTAGGCTTTGACCCCCCCTCCCCACCCCCACCGGACAGCCGTACTTGGCCGGGGAGGGGGGACAGACCAATGGTGCCGCTGCCCCTGTGGTCACCCCACTGTGACGCAGCCAAGCAATGTGTATGGGGGGGGGGGGGTCGGGAAGCTATATAAAACAGTGTCGTATGAACGGAAAGTACTGAGAAATGAAGGGGCGGGGTCAGAGATGGGGCGTGGCTGGAGGCAGCCCAGCTAACCCCCCCACACCACAAACACACTCATGATGTCAATGTCCTATGAGGCACAGCCACAAGCCCACCCCCTCCCCCAAAAACCCGCGCTGCAGCTGGGACCAGAGTTGCTGATGGCCCGCCCCTGGACCCCCCCACAGTGCCACAGGACAGCGCCCCCATGACTTTTCACCTAGAGAGCAGTAATCTTTACATAAGGGGCAGCGTGATAAAGTTAACCCCCCCCCCACACACACACACTCACACTCACCCACCTCAGGACAACAACCTTCCGAAGGGGGTTACGAGAATTGGAACTGGACCCGGTCACTATGGTTGCTCTTAAATCAAGCCCCCCTCCCACCACTGGGGCAGGAACAAAGTGGACAACCTACTGCGTTGGAGAACCAGAGACAAACAATCAAAACAAACAGCTCAGTCTGCCGACACCCCCCCGTGCCACATCAGGAATGTGGGACAGAGGTCACCTGCTTATCAGACCACTCTCCCCCCCGCCTGGTTGGGATGGCACGATCCTCCCCACGACCCGGCCGCACAAGTGCACGACTGTTCCGCACAGACAGAGTTATCATTCAGGGTAAGAGTGTGTGTTTGTGCTCACGAGCACAGTGGTGGGGGGGGGATTGTACTGAGCCGTGCTGTGTGCCGTTGTGACACGGGGGCAACTGACACGCAGTGCGATTGTCAGCAGGAGGCGCTGTGCCCTCAATCCCACCCGGGGTAACTTCACCACAAAGTGGCCTCAGTGCAGACGGGCTTGATCGCTGCTCGTTGGCCCCGCCCAACTCGCTGGCCCCGCCCCTCCTGGCTCCACACGGCACCCTGTCAGAACGTGCCCGCCCTCCCCTCTCAAACCGGTATTTGATGGAGCACGCCGTCTCCACCGGGTCCGTTGATCAGCAGAGACTCACAGCTGAGACGTGGAGAAGTCGCAGGTCCAAGTTTATTCTCTGGCAGGTTGTAATCGGGGAGCGACCGTCTGACATACGTTCAGCATGTACAGTAAGAAGCTCAACCATATGTATCAGCTTGATTCCTTTATAGCTCAAATTCGGTCCCCCTGCCCTGCCGGCGTCCGTCAGTCCTTGTTTTGATTAGTTATAGCCTTATAGAATCATTCCCACATATTGATATGAAGGCACTTCTTCTGGTGAAGGGTCCCCATCACCCATCATTACACATTGATGGTGAACAGGAAGTGAGGCTCTCTGCAGACCCGCCCCCCCCCCCCCCTACATCACTGTCATCCACTTCCTTCCTCATTTCTCTGATCATCAACTCACCCCCGCTGTGTCTAAGCTCGTTTTCCGTGGCGTCGCAGCACGGCCCCCTACGCCTGCCCTGGAATGTGGTGTTAATGACCATGTCAGCGGCGTGGGGCCGCCATGGTGATGGGGGGGGGGGGGTGCTCTGAGGCCGCCATGGTGATGGGGGCGGGGCTCTGAGGCACACGCGTGTGCGGGAACCTGAAACAGTTGCCGCCCCCCTCACAGAGAGCTCTGAACTCAGAGCCCTTGGCTCAAGGTCACCCTTCCGCTCTGCCGAGTCTGGAGCCACACCTACCCCCCTGTCCCAAGTTTACTGCACTCAGCGGTTGGACACCCACCACCGGGCCTGGCCGAGAGCGGCGGCAATGACAGCACGAGTGCGGTGGCAAGTGTGTGCATGTCTGTGTGTGTATAAGGGCAGCCACCCATAGCAGTACCTAGGGGGCTGGGGGTTAAGGACCTTACTCAAGGACCCGCAGACGTGCTGAGGCCAGACTCGAACCGGTGACGTTCTGATCAATGGCACAGAAGCAGCCCTGAAAGATGTGCGTATAAGTGCTTGTGTGTGAGCGTGAGCAAGTGTGCGTAAAAATGTGTTTGAGCGTGTCTATGTGTATCAGTGTGTGTGTGTCAGTAATTGTCTGTCTGTGGGTTTGTGTACGTGTCTGTCTGTCTGTCTGTCTGTCTGCAAGCTGTGACAGTTCCTCTCTCGCCGGCTGCGGTTTTGTCTCCAGGCTGCAGCACAGGCGCCCGGCTGCTGGTGTTTGTAGAATCACCCGGAACTCCCCCTGGGGCCCTCGGGCCGCCCACGTCCACGGCGCTGAACTCAGGGTGAAGGAACGGGGGAGTTTAAAGGAACAAGGTCACCACCTCACCATAACCAAAACCTTCCAGAATGAGGGGAAGAGTCTACGGCTATAAAAACTGACGGGGGGGGGGGATGAGGAGGGTCTCCGTGCTACTAGCAGGTGACGACTGGTCAGGGCCAGTTCGCAGCCAGTGGCGGCTGGTCGCCTTTCACCTGGAAAAAGAGCACATCGCCTCCCGCAGCTGGAGGGGACGCACATACTTCCCCGAAAGGCAGGTGGCGTCCCATGGAGTGCGGAGCGAACTGCCCCGCGTGTTCCCGGCTGCGCCATCGCCGTGGGGATACTGGTTTCAAACGGCCACGACCGGCAAACACACGTGCTTTAGCGTGTGCCGCCGACAGGCACTGGCGTGTTCACACCACACCCCCCCCAACACCAGGGCCACCCTTCACCTTCAGGACGGGATCCAGGCGCACGCATACGACACGTCCCCCCGCCCACATTCCTCACATTCCGACCGTTACGGAACAAAAGGCGGCACTCCCGTGTGCCTCACTGGAACGCCAAAACTAAAATCACGCCGAGACATCCACCGGGATGGAAGCCAAAGCCCTGCTCCCTTCAGGGTCCTGTGAGAGCAGCACTCCGCGCGTGGCACAGCACCAGGGACGGGACCCGGCGGCCCACACGCTGCAGTGTTTTCCCTGCTGCAGTGCATTTGCGATTCCCTTGTCCTCCGCGCCAGTCAACCCACCCGAATAACCAGCCTGGGCAGCTGCGACAGAAGGCACTTCCCAGGTCGGAATCTTCTCCACGTTTTTTTTTTTTTAACATAAGCAGTTCTAGGCTCCTTTCTTGGGATTGGGGCTAAGGAGCTAGACTGGGCAGTCTGGGATGGCCACAGCCGGGGAAGCGGAAGCCTGGCATTGTCACAGCATCTCCCCTGCTTCTCTGGCCAGAAACTACTGGAAGCAAGAAAGGTATACGGAAGTGTTTGGGAACAGCGTACGGAAGTGTCCAGGGATCGAGTACGGAAGTGCCTGGGAATAGCACAGGGAGGGTAAAGCAAGACACGGTGTGGTTGCCCATAAAGACAGACGCAAACATGCCGTTCTGTGTTTACAGACTGCTGTGGTACCCTTCAGAAAATCGCGCAGGGTAACACCAGACTGAGTGTGACTACATAACACTACTGCACATAATCGCAAGTGACTGGCAGAGATGCCTTCTCTATTGCAGGTAACAATGACACCGTGATTAATAACAGGGACAGCACACCGCGAGTGCTTATGATAGCAACTAACAATTAGGCCTCCGATTACATGCACAAACACTGTCGATTATCCACGGGGACCCCAGCCCCCCTGTCATGCGACCGTGTGGATACCGAAACGCCTCTGTCTCTGGGTTTATCCCGCTTTTCAGCATCGGACCGGAATCTGCGCAACACTACTGGTCTATTTTGACATTAATGGTATTTAACGTGAACATGTGCGGCTCTCGCGCACGCAAACAAATGATCCTTACAGTTCAGTAAACGGCTGCGCGTTTTATTGATCTCCCCAAAGAAACTCAGGGCGATGCTTTCCCAAAATGGGTCGGTCCCCGTAAAGCCCACCCTGAGCAGGCCATCAAACCATTTCATTTCCAGAAGCTCTTTTCCCACGGAAGGTGATCGGAGCCCCATACACACATACGACTTATCAACGGTTATTATCGGCTGCACGGTTCCCTAGGACAACGGCGACAGCTGTAAAGGGGGGGGGGGGGGGTCGCAAGGAAAGGAGCCCCGTATGGGGGGCAATTACTGCGCCTGTCTGACATGCACACCCCGAACGCCCGACCCCAGCATAAATCTTACAGCATCGGACAGTCACTGTTCGCCATTTCAGTCCGTACGGTATGTCGGCGAGTGAAGCTCGCTATCACCCCGTCTACGCACCGGGTCCGCACGGACCTTTCCTTATGTTATCCCATGCATATGTGACTGCGCGGAAACGCATCCGATCGCAACCAGATGTGGGCAGAGGCCAGCCTGAACATGTTTAACACAAGAGCACCGCATCGCAGCTCATTTCGCTAAATTAAATAATATATACATATATGGGGTTGCAACAGACCGTGAACGGAATTCCTCGAGATGGGCCGGCAGGCTGTATATGTCAACAGGGAGCTGCCGCCTCGCCAGGTTTTCAGCTTCTAGACCGGCGTCTTATCCAATCACGACGGTCCTAACATATGTTCGCCATGAAGTCCTTGTATCTACGGCTCCCATTGGTCGGTGTTGTAACACGTTGGTTTGTGGGATCCCGTAACCTTTGTACAGGCATTCTACTATAACTCCTCCTCCCCAGGACCAGGCTCCCAAATACGGGTACAGAGATGGGGTGAAGGGTGGGGTCTGCGCGTCCGGCTGCCCCAAAGTCACATGCGAAAAGGGCAGATACAACTGTACCTACGCTTCCGTGCGTTTTTGTATCTCACTTAATACAGTTCAGTTTATTTAGGCTCAGCGCGGGGCAAAAGTATGTTGACACATTTTTATTCACGCATATGCACGTTCATTCAGAAATCAATAAAAAAATATGAAATTATTTTTTAAATTTAAAAATACATATATTTGCCCCATATTTATACTTTGAGTATAATGATGACTTTAAAAGTGCAATGATGAACACAGCACGTTTGTGCTGAGGATCTCTATACCACATCCTGCTGTGGTAGATTTAAAACATCCGTAGTTATATAAGTAGGTTCACATTATATGTAACATCATGTAAAAAGTCCATCCACTAATCGATCCTTAAACCACAAGAGGCTGAAGCAGGAAATACAGATGGCAAAGAGATGCCTGTCCATCGCAGGGCACGCGCGCGCGCGCACACACACACACACACACACACACACACGGTGATGCCGGTTTGTCTAACAGTATCTCTCTGTACTGCAGTACGGCAGAACATTCAAACGCCGCAGAGAGTAGGGGAGGGATCGGGACCCCCGAGCCTGGCGGGAAGAGGTCACCGTGCTGCCTTCATCTACCAAATATTATATTTTATCCTGCAGTAAAACATGCTGTTTATATTCTATAATTATCTTGAGATGAGGTTGTTTAAATGACGGCATTAAAGAATTAATGAATATGATGTCCTCATCATAAACAACAAGCAAAAACAATAAATAAATAAAAACAATAATCATTATTATTTCGTTTTTAAAAAGTTACTAAAATTGCGCTCATGTAACTAACTGTTAGAGGTTATTACAGGGTAATGACCTTCTACTTCAGTCTTGGGCGGGAGTCTCTCCTCAGCTCTAAAATGGTACCAATATTGCCCTCTAGTGGTATTACAAATAGTGCAATTTAAAGACTACTTTCAAATCTTTAAATTTTAAGTGTAAATTATAATGCTGATTTTCCTCGCTTTACGTTTCTTACGATATTTCATCATCACGATGGTGAGATGGCGACGCATATTTAGTAGTCATCAAACTATTCTCGGGCTAGCGATATGCTGTACGACACTTTCCTTTGATGGCGGGTGATGGAAGTATCCACGCAGCCACTCTTCCAGTCTTTGTTGCGATCGAGAGTAATTCATTTTTTTCCTTCTTAACCAAATATTCACTTATTCTGTGTAGTAGTTATTTATTTAATTATTCATCATATAATATTTTATATTTTCCATTTACAGTGGGTTCATCGGAGGGTAATCGCATCCTAATTTGAGGCGCAGTTGTACTATAATACACACATTCGAAGTTAATGTAGGCTATTGGCTAACTATAAAACTGAGCTCGGTATTATAAATCATAATTAGTAAAGCGAAGCAACTAATTGCAGTTTCTTTACAAATTGGATTCTGCTTAATGCTTGGAAACTGAGTATCTGATGAAGGTGCAATTTAGACAACTCTGAAAGGGCAAAGTACGCTGTGATCACTGCAGGGCAGCCCTTGTCATCTCTGCTGTACCACTGGACCTGCCATATGCGCGTCCTTAGAATTCACGATGGAAGCCGAGACCACGCCCTCGCGAACCACGGAGACCAAGTCAAAGTAACGATTACACAGTTACATGGAAAGTAAACTTTTTCGTAGGAAGTATAAGCGTAAGTCCTTCTCCCGCGATGTGTCACTGCCGAACGAAACACCTAAGAATAATCATGATTTCATCCGGATCCCCCACATCGCGCATGCATATTTCAAAATGTTCCATGCTCTTCCTGATAAAAACAACATGCGATGCCCACCATTCAAAGACTTTTCACAGACGTGCCCCTACGTTCTTGCAGTCGTCTTGAGAGCCTCGTACACTTATTGTATTATGAGTAAGTATACTTATTTTAAACACAAGCAGCAGAAACATACCCAGGTGGGAGGCACTGGAGACAGCGGATTGTGCGGAGCCGTTCGGACTCACGGTGGCGCGCGAGGCTAAGGGATTCCGCACGAGGCGGCTGCTGGGGCGTTACGGAGCAGCACGTGACAGCGCCGCATGGCTCCTTAGAAGTTTTCCGGCGTCTGAAATGCATTTCATTTATTTTTCACACTGATAAAACGCAATATGCAATAATAATAATAATAATATGTTGTGCAATTTTATATAGTGACAGAATCTCCCACTTTGATGCAGTTGATTAGTTTTTTGGTATTTGGTATATCATTTTAACTCATATTTACGTCCATATAAACGCTACTTAACAGCACACTACAAAATGAACTGACAGAAATTCAAGGCACTCGTTAAATAAAACTTCTTTCAAACACGTTTTAGAATAAATTTGTATTTGTTTAAAATGCATTTTAAATGACAATCAGTTTGGACTAACATGCAACAAGGGAAAGCATGAAAAACGGATGTTTCGCACAAATACAATCGCACGACTAGACGAACATAACTGCCTGGTTTTGTTCTCAGGACGCGTCGAAACGTGAATGGCATCTTTGATGAGATGCTGAAGATTGGGTACTGTGTCTATTGGTTAACAGATGAAAATTAGGCGGTAAGGGGTTCATATGGTGCAAAACACAACGTGCCCATAAAAGAATATGCACATTTAAATCCGCCAGTCGATAAACAATCAGTTGTGATCCCAGGATGATCCTTGTTTCGAAAACGAAAGTGCGCGGGAACATTAAAAGTTGAGCCTTATGCGATGCTTATGTGTACGTAATAGTGTAAATTAAATTTTAAAGCTTCACTTTTGACAGTCATCCAACAGAAACATAAATGTCTTTTTAACCGCGCCCCGTTTAATAACGGGGAATCTGAGGTCTGTTTACCATAGTTATCATGAGGCGGTCTATGTGATTCTGAAAAGTGTACTTGTATAATCAAGGTGACATGCATGGCAGTATTGTCTCGGCACTCCGCCATGATAACCATCTATCCGCGCCAAGATGCCCTTCACAGGTAGCCTGACCTCTATCTCTAATCTCTTGTATATGTCGCGTATTGTTCTTTCTTGACATGAAGTTAACCTCGGTTTTAATACTTTTTAATCCTAAATAAGTAAACATGAAGAAATATTAACGTACATCGCCCAAAGGCCCACAACACGCTTTTGGAATGCTAATATTGACGCAGAATTATAATATTGTAACAATATCAACACTCTAAAAACAAATGGTGCGATATAGCACTAAAAGTGGTTCTTTGGCTCGTAATCATAGGGGATCCA
>JAODKE010000055.1:11211486-11227902 GCA_026779605.1 Mormyrus hasselquistii
CTGATTTTGTATATATATATATATATATATATATATATATATATATATTTGTCACGATAATGTAGGCCTTTTTAAATATTAAATGGATTAATATTCTCCATCACTACCCACTAAAAGTACAAGCAATCATTCAAACCTGCAACGGAAACATGAGGTTTTGCAAACAACTTTTATAACACATTAATACATATTATTTTACATTGCCGGCTCTGTTCTTTAACTGTCGCACGTGGACATGTACTGCTTTGCAAAAACTCATAATAATATCTAACACATCTTAGCGCCATTCCTCTGTAGTTATTCGTATTGTGATGACAAAAGTCACAGAGAAAACAAACAAATAAAAAATTATATGCTTAACTCTATTATAAAAATAACACCTAACGTTTTCAAAATCGAACGCTCGTATTTTGCTAATATCACCGGTGAGCTGATCCCAAAATAAACGAAAATTTCTTAAATATATTTTAATTGAAACGTATAGTAAGTCGTGTGAACTGGCGAGGAAACGCCTATCGGGACATGGAAACGCTGTAGGTACGTCGCGGTCATTGCACGAGTATCCAAAAGAGGGAGACCGAAATACAAGACAACAAATTGTTCTTTTGTCAGGAAAAATTATGTTAAAAGTGGCAAAGATATTACTGTTCAGTCGCAACATATATCCCACCAAACCAAAGGCGCATTGCATTTTGTAACACTGTTAAATTACACACACCAAATTTGAAATAATATAGTCACACTATAAAACTGAATAAAATAAAATATTGTAAAATCTGTTCGCCTTTCAAAACCCGCTTGTTATGAAACGTGGTAAATGCAACAATAAAAGTAATGGGATTTAAGGCTTTTGTCTCGTTCGCTGATACTTTTCGTTCCTTGGTGTTGAAAAAAGTCCCCACCCTTTTTAGATGTCCCAGGAGCTTTTATGTTAAAAAGACTTCGCGTCTTTTATTTCTTTTCTTCGACATTGCACACACGATCTGTTTTATCACAACACGGCGAATCTTTTAAAGATTAAAACGTCTCTGAC
Source organism: Mormyrus hasselquistii (assembly GCA_026779605.1). NCBI lineage: Eukaryota > Metazoa > Chordata > Actinopteri > Osteoglossiformes > Mormyridae > Mormyrus > Mormyrus hasselquistii. The sequence goes on from JAODKE010000055.1 coordinate 11,212,520, forward strand.
GGAAAAAAAGCAGACGAGCAAACCGTTTTGGCGCATGAATCCAAGTCTGAAACTGTGGGACGGCGCGGACACAATAAACCTGTTGTTAACCTTGCTGTGAAAATATGTTTAAAAAAAATAGGCGATTGTTGTATGAAATGTATTCAAGTATAAAATAATGCCCTTTGTTGGGAAAACTTGAGCAATGTGAGGGTACAAAAGTCCCCTGTGGCATTCGCCTGCTCCCTTTGTGATGTGTGCGCTTTGGCGTCTCCACTTGGCGCATTACCCAAGCCCTTTAAACGCGATTGTTTCTTTTTTTCTAATGACATTTACCGGATCAAAACATGCTGTTAATTCGATCAGAAAGCTTTACCCTTCACAACAATGCCAGAATAATTTCTCCCAAAGTTTGTTAAGTTGACCGAAATTAGGCAAATGAATAGGGGTCTCCAGGGTACCCCTCTCGCAGGTGACAGCGAATAATACACTTTCGGACCAGCTGCATTCTTCTTTATTTCTCCCTTTCTTTCACAGCATTATTAAAATTTAGGCCAATGAAACTATTCAGTCATTTCAATAGACATTTTCTTATAGGATAATAGGATACAAATTGAGCCTCTCTAGAAAGGAATCCAGTGGTGGGTGAACCTCGCGTGCCGGAGGCTGCTGGAGCCGCTGGCGGGTGAAGGAGAATCCCGGGCGCGAGCCCCAGCCCCACACCTGCCGAGGTCTCGGACAAAATAAAGAACGTAAACAAAAAGCTTGCCATGTCTCATAAAAGATGGACGTGTCACCAAGTCGTGTGAGAAACCCTGAGAACAAACGAGGGGGGGACTCCATCTCCAAAAGATCTCCCTCGAACTTGGCGGAACAGCCTATTAAAGGCTTACTTAATTACTTTAATGATACTGGACAGGCCTTAAAACTCAGACAGTGCTTGGATGGAAGTTAAGGTCGCTTGCTGGGTTTTGTAAACAGGCGATCGTGTGAGAAACGCGAGCTGGGAAAAGGGAATTCTTTTTTCTGCGCCTTTGTTTTCTTGCGCGCGCTGCGCTCCGGAGGATCAGGCCGACTGAGCGCTCAGTTCACATTTCCCGCCTGGGTTGTTACTATGCAAATAATATTCTTAAAGTAATCACGTGTCTTTTGAAGGGCCACGTGGATTAACAAAGCAGTCCTGCCCCCTGCTAGCCCATGGCTTCAGGTTTTTTGCCATTTCTTTAACTGATCCTAAATGCACACATTTAGCAAAAGCCTCCCTTTAATCCTATGGAATAATTTAGGCTATGAATGCACGAGTCCCCTAAATGATCGCTTTATAAGGAGTAACGTTCAGTCCCGGACCGCAGAACATCTAGTTTACCACCAGTAGAGCACACAGATCTGACTCCTGGTCAATATTTTTTTAAAAACTTTTTTTGAATTTTGCACCAAATTATGGCATCTAAAATGAAGGAACGCAAGGTAAGATTTCCTCTCCCAGGGAAAAAAAAAGAAAACGAAGGATTATCAGTAATTTTAAAATGCAGCACGCCAAGCATTTAGGCCTATGTTCTGCAACCAATATTAGGTGGCTATAAAACATAGAGGTTCTATGATGACTTAAATTACGTAGTCAGTGGTACAGCAGGGACATCGAGCTCGCCTCCGCGTGCCCAAGGGGCTTCCGCTTTCCGAAGGGCAAGAATTGGGCAGCGAGTGTCTGTAACATCCACAGACACACTGCACACTGGTCACTCATGAGTGGACTGTAAGATTACACTCTAATTGCTCGATGTTTTTGCTCTGTAAAGCGAAGCGCGCAAACCGTAGTTTAGTTAAAAGTACTGCGCACCACAATCCAATGTCAACGTCTGTAACTGCTATTGCTAGTCAGTTCCAACGTATCATTTAATATTAGACTAACTGCACAAGTACTGTTTTAAATGAATGGAGCATCACAGATTATTGTTTTCTTTTCTCTAATTTTCTCACTGGCCATTAATTTCTGTGATTGTTTTCCCCCAGAGAACGCCAGTTTCCCACAAAGTAATAGAGAAAAGAAGACGAGATCGCATCAATCGGTGTCTTAACGAGTTGGGAAAAACTGTACCAATGGCCGTGGCAAAGCAGGTATGGTTCAGTTCGTAAATACTCAGTCTTGAATGAATCCATGGCTGACGGTGATTTATTTTATATATATTTTTTGAGCATTCGATAGTAGTTTATCATTCATTAATTTCTTTTTATTTTTATTAATAGCAATAATCCCACTGCAGTGCCAACGCTTATTGAAGAATGCCTTTGACTCGCGCCAGAAATTTCACACTGCGGTTATGTGATTATTTGAGCTGTTATGCTTTGACATTAGGTCTTTAACGTAGCCATTTGTTTTTCCTTTCTTTACTGAAAGAATTCCGGAAAGCTAGAGAAAGCGGAAATCCTGGAAATGACCGTTCAGTATCTGCGGGCTCTTCACTCTGCAGACTTTCCACGGGGCAGGGAGAAAGGTGAGCTCATTTCGCTCTAAATTTCTTATGTAATATGTCTTTCTTTATCGTAGGCGTCTACTAATTTGCTTTCGCGTACTGTTATATGAATATAACGCCAAGACCGGCTTTTTCCACACTGTAAGTGGCACTAGTGAAGCGCGCTGTCATTTTGCGCATTTTGTTACGGCTATAACGATTTAATCGCTTTTCATTAAATTCTAACAGGTTTCATGTCTAGGGTATATAAGGTCTGGTTTAAAATATTTTCCAATAACCTTATATCTGTAAATACAGAGGGCGGCAAATTTCAGCCTTCATTTTTCAAAACGCAGCCACGTGTAAGTGCGTTTTCAAGCGCACCCAGACATGAAACGCGATTCGCGTAGGTTTATGAAGCTAATCTGTGAACAAAATAACGCCGACTGACGCTGAGATCGTGCTTACTTGCAGGGGAGCTCCTGGCAGAGTTTGCCAATTACTTTCATTACGGCTACCACGAATGCATGAAGAACCTGGTTCACTACCTCACTACGGTGGAAAGGATGGAGACCAAAGACACAAAATACGCGCGGATCCTCGCCTTTCTGCAGTCCAAGTCCCGCGTCGTGGCAGAGCCCGTCTTCGGCTCGGCCGGTGCTCTGCACGACCCCGTGGACTACCTGTGCCAGATGCACCCCACGTCTGACAACCAAAGCCTTAGCCCCACCGAGTCGGTTTTCCAGCAGACGCCCCCAGGACACTTCTCTTGGCATTCCTCGGCGCGCAGCCCCTCAATCGCCTACCCGCCGGTGCCATTGGGCGGCTCGGCACCGCAGCACGCGGGCTACCTGTCGCCGGTGCCAGGACTGGAGCACCACTACGTCAGCTTGATCGGGCACTCGCACGCGAACGCCTTCGCTCTCCACAGCGCGCAGCACGCAGCCTTGTAAATAAACAAAATATATATTTGTATTTATATATGTGTAAGAAATATCTCCTGTAAAATGTAGCATAGATTTTAAATAATAAATCTTTTGTAAGAAAAGTGCTAAAATTATTATTTTTGTACTAATTTAATTCATTTTTATTAATGAATGCACTGGAAGGCATTACCGTATGCGCTCTAACGCACATCAGGCTGAATGATGAATGTTTGGATGATTATCGTAATCATCCCCAAACTCTGTGTAGACATTGTGTGGTTTCCAGTTGGATAATGCTGAAAACTGATCTTCAGATTAAATGCATTACACTCCTGCTCCCAGCCTGTGTTTGCAATTTTTATTAGGGCATTTTGTGTAGTTTACTGAAAAATCGGTGAATTCGTAAGCTCTGCTTATTGCATTTTAAATGCGACTTTAAAGTTGATCACTACTATCCGTGCTCTAAAGGTAACCGAACAGATACCGACATCAGTAACTCGGCAAAAAACCACAGAACTGAAAATCAGGCAACTTGTTCTGACGTAGTCGTTTATAAGTAGCGAATGTAGGCTATTGGAGGATTTATAAAAGAAGAAAAAACAGATTAATGTTTTTCCACTTCACAATATGTTAAAATGTTAATAACATTCAACAGTAACCAAAAATTCAACACAAACAATGCCATCAACAGTAAAACGTCAACATATAGTGAACTAAATTATTCAAAATAATGTTTCCATCTTCCAAACACGCTTGTCCTTTGCAGGGATGTGGGGGGTCCGAAGCCTATCCCAGAAACGAGGTGCAAGGCAGGGAATATCCACGGACGGGGCACCAACCCATGGTAGATCACACTCAAATGCATACCTACGTACAATTTTCAAAGGCATACTTCATAATATTTACGTGGGACTTTGCAGAGGGTCCGCGACCCGTTTGCAGACATTTTCTAAGTCTTCCCACGTTTCTGTCCACCTATATTTAAATGGAATGCAAATAAAAAAATCAGATTTGTCAGTACTTGGGCAAGCAGCCTTAATCCCTGTGTTTCAACAGAAAGGATCCGCGAAACATTGTTTACCGATGTCATCTCCAAACGACCCCCACTTTGTAAATTTAAACAACCACAGCCCTCCCCCTAACCCGATCCCCGGGGACCCGCCTCCCGACCAGTTATCACAGCATAAGTTTAACTTCCTTTTTCTTCATTACCGATTCACTCAACACATTAGCTTCTTGTGATTTTGAGCCAGTGAGCGGCAATAACCGCGGTGCCGAACGGGAGACACGCGAAAAGATTTATATGAAAGTAAGTAAGGGGGCGTGCATTAATCTGAATCGTGCTGTGATAATGAAGTGAATAGGTCAATACCACGTTTTGGGGGGTGAGGTTTCTGCGTATTATTTTTCAGTAAATGTTTGTCAGGATTACCAGTAAAATTTAGCAGCTATGGACATAGAAAAAACCCGTAATCTTGCAGTTGGAGAAAGATTTTTAGCCCACAACCTTTTGCAGGCTGTGACATTTCCATATATTTAGGCAAATTAGGCAGAGCATTCTTCCTATTAGCCAGGATTAAGGTCTGAAACGGGACGGCCACCTTTGGTAACATTCCGCTCATTTACATGTCATTTTACAAACTTTCAGTGATCCATGACAGTCTTTGTTTATCTAATGTTGGAAGCCGTGATTCTGCTCTTTAAACTGTACAGGATAAACCCGCCCTCGGACTTTACAATGGTACCAAAGAAAGGGCACTGATTTGGCCCCCCAACCCCCTCCCTTGCCCATAAGAAAAATCCACCCATCGAAAGGGACCCATTTTTCAAACTTCTGGCTAAAAGTTGAACCGGTGGCGAATAGTATGACTTTCCAAAAGATTAAAAATGCTTTAAGCCAGGAGGGAACAGAATCACTGCAACTTTTGGCTAAAATGTGCTGCCCCTTGCCCACAATGCCCGAATTCACCCCCACCCCGTCTCTCTGCCGCATCTTTAAGTAAGTTGTATAGTATCAGTTTCCAAGAGAGCGCCAGCACAAAACAGTAAAAACTCGGAGTGGGTTTTGCAGGGGCTGTGCCATTGTGGCTGCTTTGAAAGGGGACAATCTCTGCTTCCTTGGGCTTCATCCTTGACTGGGCAAGAATAAATGTGATCACCCCCAGGAAATCAAAGGCCTCTGTAGCAACGAAGGAACAAAGCCAGTCATTGGAGCTCCAGGCCTCACTGGAGATCAGGGCCTGGCTGGAGATCAGCGCCCGAAGGAGTTCCAGGCCGCAGTGGAGATCAGGGCCTCACTGGATATCAGAGCCTAAAGGAGCTCCAGACTCACTGGAGATCAGGGTCTGAAGGAGCTCCAGGCCTCACTGGAGATCAGGGCCCAAAGAAGTTCTAGGCCTCACTGGAGATCAGGGCCTGAAGGAGTTCCAGGCCTCACTGGAGACCTGGATATGAAGGAGCTCCAAGCCTCACTGGAGATCAGGGCCTGAAGGAGCTCCATGCCTCGGTGGAGCTCAGGACCCAAAGGAGTTCCAGGCCTCACTGGAGATCAGGGTCTGAAGGAGCTCCAGGCTTCACTGGAGATCAGGGTCTGAAGGAGCTCCAGGCTTCACTGGAGATCAGGGCCTGAAGGAGCTCCAGGACTCACTGCAGATCAGGATCTAAAGGAGCTCCATGCCTCAGTGGAGCTCAGGGTCTCGTCATCTCTGGGCTAGGCTGTGGAGTCCAGTGTCCAGGCTGGCCATCCCTCCCTGTGAGCAGTGTTCCTTGGCATTGCCAGGCAGAGTGGCACTCTCTCATTCACACGACATGTTCCCGCGTGTGACAGCCCACGGTGCAGATGTCCACGGGCGGCACAGCCACACAAATAATCCCTAATAGAGAGATGGGTGCAGGGTGGTGTTGCTGGGGGGTGGGGGCTCACTATGATACACAGATGGATACACTGACAATAATGAGATGAAAGCGGGGCCCCTGAAAGCGTCCACAGGCCCAGGATGCCTGAACACAGTGTTTATTAAAGAAAAAACACTCAGCGTGACACGAAAGACTCCGCAAGTGTACAGAGCGCAGGCGGACAGAAAGGCCACGCCACCGCCCATTGTCATGTAAAATATTTCTACAAACAAGTAGTGTTTACTACGCTACTGAGGAAACAGCTCTACCCGCCCCCCCGCCCGACACAGCAAGGCCCTGAGCAGCACTGCAGCATGCAAAGATATTTACTGCATCCCTCTGTGTAGCATCTTCCTGTGTGACCACAAAGGTGAGTCAGGTTAATAGGTAGAAGGCAGCCAGATGGCATCCAGGAGAACCGGTACTGTTTCACCATTGGGAATCACGACAAGTGCGCTGGGAGCTGGGCGGTAGCAAAAATGTGACCTGTCTGGGGGCCCTCCAGTTATGTTATGTTATACATGTACCTGAATTTAGATATATCTACACTAATGTATATCTAATGTTTACAAAGGTATCTGCATTTAGATATCTAAGGTTATATATGTATCCGGAATTACCCAGGTAATTAAAATCATATATCTTAGACTATATATGTATCTGAATTTAGACTGATATTTCCCAGGCAGAGCTCCTAGTGCACCTATAACCCAAACCAGGTGAAAAGACTGATGGAAAGTTCCACAGAAATGCTGGCATGGTACTGCGGCAGCATTTCAGCTACTCGCAGGTGGAGGTGTGGGTGGAGGTGCAGAGGGAGGTACAGGTGGAGTCGCTGATGGCAGCGCTCCTGCATGCTCGCCACCCGCATGCCTCCCGCAGGAACCTGCTGTAGTCGACGAGGCCGCTGCCCCCCCGCTGGTACAGCGCCAGCATGCCGGTCGCCTCCTCATCATCCCGGGCGACTCCGTGCAGCTTGAGGACAGCTCGGAATTCGGTGGTGGGCAGGAGGCCCCGTCCTGTGCCATCTAGCTTCCGGAAAGCTCTACGAAGTGCCCGAACCTCCCTCTGCTGCTGAGGGATCCAGAGAGGTCAAAGGTCAGCCAGGAGGCTGGGAGAATGCCGCAGTAGGACAACCGGAGTTACTGACACTCTGGGTTAGAGAGCCGTGTGAGATGTTAGTAGGTTTGCCAACCTTCAGCCTCAGGCCGGACCCCCGAGGGGTCTCCTCTGCCAGGTCCTGGGAGGAGTGCAGGACGACAGCCATGTTGGAGCCGTATGGGTGCCCCCTCTCTTGTGACGCAAACGGCTTCAGGAACTCCGTGTAGGATACCCTAGGGCAAGGGACAGGGAATGTTCAATGCGCTCCACCTTCAGTGGAGCCGCACCCCATTCCAAAGATGACCTGGGGGCCCGTTTCACATTTCTGACCATTATACAGCCAGAAGACAGGGTCTGAAGGGTCTTTAATTGATAATAGCATGCTTGTGATCATTAGCACTGACTTGCACAGCTGGCTGCAGCAGGTCTTTGGGTGAGTGTTACACTGGAGCTGCAGGGCTACACCACCTGGGATGTGACCCTGAGGCATTGTGGGTTTGAGTCCTGCTCTATGTCCCTTCCGCCGTCACCGGACGCGGCTTCTGCCCCCAGCTCGGGTCCCAGGGCCGACGGCACCACTCACCTACCGTCACCGTTAACGTCAAACTTCTCTCCCAGGGTGTCGCATTCATGCCGAGTGAGCTGGGAGCAGAGGTCTCTCAGAATGTGGCCAAACTCCTCCCGGCTGACGAACCCAGTCCTGTAAGGGTCCAGGTCCTCAAACTCACCCCGGAGGTCGTGGTGCAAGAGCTCGACCTGGACAGGTGAGGAAGCACCACCCATGACCTCACTCCCCACGTGAGTAATGAATGCCTCTCTACATTTCAGCACCCCCACCCACCCCCATACCTTGGCCCGCACGTTGTCTGCCAGGATGTCATAGACGGCGTTCAGCTTTCTCGAGCGCCGCCGGCGGTCTGCGTCCCCCCACCGGGGGGGACTAATCTTGGCGTTGGGGAAGCAAGCTGACTTGGGGGAGTGGCCAAAGTGCCGCACGAAGTGCAAGAAGTCCAGCGTGTGGTCCCTGTTGGTGAGCAGCGTCCCCCAGAGGCGCCGGATTTCCCCCCGGCTCACTTCGGGCTGGATGTTGAATCTGCCGGGGCGGGGGAGGGACGCGTAAAAGCCGGCAGATGAATGCCACTAGTGATAGGAAAGGGTGAGCCAGCCCTAGGCGCCACCCCCCCCCCCCAGCAACAACGGCGGTAACAAAAAGCCTGGCGCGGTGCCACCCGGCCGGGACCGGCCTTCAGCCCTGTGCCGCCAATGGCAGCGATTAACGGCGGCGGGGGGTAAACAAAGACAGACGGAGCGCGCGCTGAGAGGCGCAGCCCACGAGCCTCCGCACGCCAGGCCTGCTGACAATATGGAGCTCTGCTTATTACTGCCTGAACCGCAGATGCTAAGGACAGAGAAGTGGCTCTTTGTTTTCCGGCGATCCCGCTCTGTTCTGATTAGCTAACAGGCACTAATGTACGTATCATATCGAAACGTTTAGATTCAGATATAGGGCTCGCGCTATACCTTCCAGTACCTTCCATCATGAATCCATGACGCTCCGAAAAGGTGCAGGTCTACCTTATGATCAACACATCTATGAACATTTTCGTGACTAAAAAACAAAATAGTCCTCATATTGGCTTCCTAGACAAAAGACTCAAACACGATCAGGGATGTCAGCAGATTTCCAATCAGACCGCAGATAACAGTTAGACGTCTGCGCTCCCCAGTGACGGCATCCGGCAGCTGGAAGGTTCCGGCATGCGTGTGGAGGAGCCGCAGGGCCCAGTGCAGTTGCGTGATTAAGCCTGTTGACGTCACTAATCCTCTGGATGCCTCTCCCTCCGAGGGCGTACCTTACTGGGCTTGGCACGGGACCTGGTGCGCTTCCCGGGGACCGGGGTCTGATTATGCAAATCGTGTGGGACGTCCCATTCAAGCATGGTTTGTATTTGGGGCAGGGACCAAAATATTTGAGCCAGAAATGAATAGAGAGATAAAGCGGAATAAATGGAGAAAAGGGTGAAAAGAAGCCTCAGACAGAGCGACTATCTCTCCGGGCCCCGGGGGCCCGCCACGGTGCTGCGGCCATGGCAACGGGGCCCCGGGAGGCGGCCCCAGGAAGAGGAAGAGCAGCACACTGAGCGCTTTGTTAGTCATGGGAAAGCGCCAGGGCCACTGTATCCGTGGCTTGTCCCGGGAAACGGACATGGGGCCCCGCCCGCCCCATCGCGATCAGATCCCATGTGGACACGCCAGGACAAGCCGCGCGCTTATGGTGCGAGCATAGCGGCACATCATTCAGGATGGATGCCTTCACTGGTCTATTTTGAGATCATTTAAGTAATAACATATGAGGAGGAGTGCAGCCGTACTGCAAAATATCACGGCTGTGATTGTACGAGCCAATGTGTACAACAGCACTCCATATGTTATTGCATTTATAACAGTAATATCAGTAACAGTAATGAGATACAGCATATTTATTTGCTTATTTAAACATGTACAGGCCTCCGCAAAAAAAAAGAACTTTCCGTAACGTCAGCGAAAGTGGGACGGGCTTTCGTGTCCAAACCTTCCGCATTCCCTGAAAATTCAGTCCATATATAGTTCAGTTTAATATCGCCAGTGCCAGTGGTGGAAAAACAGGCCAAATTATTAGCGGAATAACTTTGCATCGTAAATTAAAATTGTACCGCTGGTCTCTGCTGGTCTAATAAATAAAATACTGTGGTGCTTGAGTGCCAAAGACATGCTGAGGGTTACGGTACCAAAAGGCATCAAGCGGGAACCATCAGCTCCAGGGTGCAAGTGCGACATGTGATGGTTTTTAGATACACCTGTATAGCGGTGCGATACAGCTCATGTGACATGTTCGAGAGCAGTTAGAGTCTCTCGTCCAATCAGATTTCTTGGGTGGAATTAACCGTTGTATAATACAGTTTAAATGCTTTCGATGTTCCCCTATTGTTACCCTATTGTTCCCCTATTGTTCCCCTATTTACCTTCACTGTCTTTTACTCCCGGTTCTGGTCCACTGACATATTCAGACAGGGCAGATGAAATTAACAATAAGTGAAATTCTTTGGAAACCAAATTTATGGTTGAGTATTTTTAGTTTGCAACTATTATGATTCACCTGTGGAGAGAAAAATCCACTTGCCTTTCGCTGATCTGATCGCAGTGACAGGGAGTCTTCTACCACACTCTGCTGGTATTACTGAGCTTAATGCCATTTCATCTAAACATCGGTCATTAAAACCTGTATGTCTGCAAAAGGTCTACAGACTGGACAACAGTTCACGGTTAAATTATAATATGCCTTTACCTGTCTATAGGGGGCATGACGTTTCAGTGACCGTTGTCTCACACCTTAAGGGCTGTGGGGTCGAATCCCAGACACTTTTGTGAATCTTAGTTGCTTGTAGTGTGTGTCTGTATTTTTTCAGTCCCCACAACGATAACCTCAGTTTTATAAAAATCTGCAATCAAAATACTAAAAATGCCAAAAGTCTCGTATTCTGTTTGGTTTCTTATGGTTAGGGTTAGGGCTGGATAGGGGTTAAGGGTTGCCATGTTGTGATTAGAGTTTTCTCCATAGAAATGAATGGAAGGTCCCCACAAAGAGTGACAGATCTGCGTGTGTGTGTGTGTGTGTGTGTGTGTGCGTGTGTCTTGTGAAAAAGCGGCATGTTGTCCTGGGTGTCGGCCAGTGTCGAGTCCTGCACTCACTTCCGGAGCAGTTGAAACATGGTTTCCTGGCTCATGCGCCGGGTGTTTGCCGTGTCCATCTGCTCGTAAGATCCTTGGAGCGCCTGGAAATCCCGTCGGATCAGGTTCTTAATGATCCTGAACAGCTGATGGAACACGGAGGAAGCCAGTGGTCAGACAGACACGCCAGGGGCCAGACAGACACACCAGGGGCCAGAGAGACACGCCAAGTCAGACAGACACACCAGGGGCCAGAGAGACACGCCAAGTCAGACAGACTTGCCAGATCAGACAAACACACTGGGCCAGACAGACATGCCAAGGGCCAGACAGACGCACCAAGGTCAAGACAGACATGCCAGCTTACCTTTGTAATTAATCAATAGTCAATAATATTTAATAGACTACTAACCACTGATTTAAGACTGGATGAAAGTTTATCGAAGACTGATGGATGGAAAGGTTGTTACATATAATCTTAACGCCTTTGGTGTACGTTCACGTCTCCAGACCACAGCTTCTAAGTTAAGGTGTTCCTGAAGTATCTCCTTGCTGAAGCGAATGATAGCGCCCCCTGCTGGGCACTCCCATTGGAGGGCGGGGCTTCGCTTTACCTCAGCATTACTCCTATCCTGGCCCGCCTCCCTTGGCTCCTCCCGGCCTGCCTCCTGGCTCTCGCCCACCTTGGCCTGGGGTTCAAAGAGACTTGCTGCTCCACCCCTGAGTTGTCACGAGAGAAAGACAAAAGGGGGCGTCGCCCATGGGTGACTGGGGACGGGGAAAACGAGAGGGAGTCCTGGGGCCTGCGGTCATGTGACCGGGCTCCACCACACAGCACACACTACACACCACGCCTGAGTGTGCTGACCCGCACACAGACAGCAGTGGGTGGGGTGGATAAGGGGCTTTCTGCGGGGCTCAGGGCCCCTGGATCAGAAGGCATCGAACCCCCGACGTCCAGCTCGACCTGAAGGGACACAAATGGCATCACAAACAGTCTTTTCTTGTGCTCCATTTGAGGGGGGGGATCTCGGCCAAGCAGCCTTTGTGCTGGCTGGAAAGAGAGGATAGGAGACACTTTTCAGCCCCTTTGGAGAGGGTGGGCTCAGGGCTACGGAACAGCCCGGGTTTTAAAGGTCAGCACCGGGGTCACACGGAACCAATCAGGCGAAAATGATGCGAACATCAGCCTGACAGCGAGCAGAGGGCTGAGGACTTCATCCGAGCAGGCCGACAGCGTGAGAGTGACGGAGCGTATGAGAGAGAGTGTGAGAGAGTGTGAGAGAGTGTGAGAGTGAGACCGTGAGAGAGTATGTGAGACAGTGTGAGAAAGCAAGAGAGAATGAGTGTGTGAGTCTGTGAGAGAGAATGAGTGTGTGACAGTGTGTTTGAGACAGAGCTCCAGAAAGTGAGAGAGAATGAGTGTGTGAGAGAGTGAGAAAGAATGAGACATGAGAGTGTGGAAGAGTGAGAGTGTGAGAAAGTGAGAGAGAATGAGAGAATGTGTGAGACTGAGTGTATGATATTGTGACAGTGTCTGTGCATGAGAGTGTATGACAGAATGAGTGTGTGGATTAGGGGTGTGTAAGGGAGTGTGTATGTATCTAAGTTAGTGTAAGTGTGTGTATCTAATTTATGTGAGTGCATGTAAGGGAGTGTGTGTAAATTTGTGTAATGTATAACAGTGTGTGTAAGGGAGTGTGTTTAAAGTGAAGTACATTCTGTCCACAATATGGAGATGACGGAAATGGCCAATGTGAAGAAGAGCATGGATATTTTTCGTGCTGTTTGGGGCGGAGCGGGACAGAGAGAGCGGAGTGGGTCGGGCATCCCGGGTGTGCACAGGCAGAGTTTAACATTCAGCGCGGCCTCCTTTCAGACAGGCTCATCCATTTAATGAGAAAGGGACAGAAAGGGGAATTAGCAAATGAATGCTAATGGCTACATGTGGAGTAATCCCTGATTAGCAGAGGCAGAAAGTGGCTCGGCCCGATCCCCCCTGAGCCGGGCTTATTTCTCCCCCGAGGGCCCCGAGGGCCTGGGCTCCGTCCCTCTCTTGCCACCCTGAAATCGGAACCCGACCTGGGCTGGGACCGCCAGATGCAAACCTGGAGATCCCAATGGGGCGTTTAGGTTAAAGTCCCCAGAAGGATCCAACGATGCCACTGAATCCTCAGAACATAAGAGTGGCTGTAGGGGGCGACACCAAAGCCAGATGTCCGTCTTCACTGTGAAAGCCGGTTTGCACTCTTTGCACTAATTACACGGCTAGCCAATTAGGGTAATCAGAATAATAATTAGATGATTAGATAATTAGCTCTGAGGACACAGTGATGGCACTCAGCCACGCTGGCCCTGTCATGGCCTGACAGTCAGGGCACAGGAGCACGACACCAGCGAGGTTTGATGCCCCCCTCCCCCCTGAGCCAGTTAGGAGGGGGGGGGAGGCAGCCCTCAGACTCTCTCAGCAGGGTTCCCGTGTCGGACAGCACAGCGCACAGCGGGAATCGGCCAGTCCATGAGTTATGGGGCGGGGCGGGGGCACAAAGCAGGGATGTCCGACACCACCCTGCCCATCTCCCTGAGGGACTCAGCTAAGGTACCCCCTGCAGTACACTCATGATCCTAGGATCCCACAGGAATATCTCCCTGTTAGTCGGAAGGGGCTGGGGGGGGGATTCTACTGCCCCCTAGGAAGCCGTTAAGGAGACCCCCCTCAACAGAGTGACACCCACTGAGGCTAAAACTAGGGACCCATTTAAAAAAAAACAAAACAAAAACAAAAAACAAAAAAGCATGTAAAAGCCAGAGGGTGCATGGTGCATCTGGGGATGGGAATTAAGCCTTTTCTGTGGGGGGGGGCTAAAGGAGCTGATTCCCCTGAAGAGCAACGCGTCAGTGGAGGGAAGTGAAAGGGATCAGACAGGGGGAGATTTAAGGTGGACTGACAAGAGGTCCAGAACCGGGCCGCCCGGCTAATTGGCCTCTCTGAGGCCGACCCCGCCCCTACATCGCCAGCCCCGCCCCCCCCACCCAGCTGATAAGCGCATAACTCACAGGATGTGTAGCGGGCCTGCAGTGATATGGGTTTTGCGCTGCCAGCCCAAACGGGGTGGGGGCAGGGCTCCAGGCCGGGCAGCTTTCCATGGAAGCATTTTGAGATTCTTCCCGTGTATGGCGGACGAGGTCAAAGTTCCGGTGACACACACAACGGGAAAGGCGGCAGGCGGGGCCACTGTCACAATCGCTAAGCCGGCCCAATCAGATCAGGCTGCTCCCTCAATGGCGCTCCAGCACAGAGCTCTACAATGCGACGCGCAACAAAAGCTAGGCCACCACCAGCCCAACGGCAACAGCCCCGAAAGTAAGGTCAAAATGAACCTTTCGAACCTATGACTCTGGAGAGAGGGAAACATCAAGTGTGTCAATCCCAAGGGCTTCTCAGCACACGATGCTATGAGAGGGCTGTACTTTCACTTTTGGTCAAAACACCTCACTGACAACACAAAACATATCATATTCTGTCTAATGAAGGCCAACAGCTGCCGCTTGGCTGATCACATTCCGAAGACCAGCAGCTCCCGTTTGGCTGAAACGCATCCAGTCGTCTCGGGTCTTTTTGTCATATTATTTTAATGATAACAGGACAAACATAATGACACCTTTGTTCAAACAGGTGCCACCGCTCTGACTGCCGGGGCCCCCGCCAGGGGCTCCCAGGAGACACCGGTGAGCCGCCAGCCGCGTTGGGCCCCGCAGGCTTACCGCGAGGATTCTGGTTCACTGAGCGGGTCTGCCTTCCCCACGCCCCCCCACTCTAAATATTTATTTTAAGGGGAGAGTCTGGGGAAGCGGCCAGCTGGAGAAGATGGGCCGGGCCGCAGCTGGAGACGGGCCAGCGGAAAATCCCAAAACTAGATGCCGTGTTTTCTGGATCATGGTGGGATTCTGGTCGGTTACTGGGGCCTGGTATCTGAAGCATGGATATCCAAATGGTTCTGGATCTGCCGGTTCCATTTGGAGCGCCCTCCAGAGGCATCAATGGTATTCAGGCGACTGATTGAGTAATATTTTCAGTTTTTGTTTTTACAACTGCACCCCCCCAGCGAAGAATAACAAAAACCAGCAACAAACAGAATCTGGAAAAAGCCCGTTGGGTTGGGTGGAAGGAGCAAAGTTAATAGTTGATCATTTTATTTTTCTATTTTTACATTCAGAACTGTATTGTTGTCCACTAATCTGCTCAACGTCTGGGGGGGGGGGGGGGGGGGGGGGGGGGGGAAGAAACCCCCCGCAGAGGGGGGGGAGGTGGGGCGGGGGGGGG
>JAODKE010000055.1:11245357-11279666 GCA_026779605.1 Mormyrus hasselquistii
AGTCTCTGCGCTGGGAGAGGGAGGGAGGAGTCTCTGCGCTGGGAGAGGGAGGGAGGAGTCTCTGCGCTGGGAGAGGGAGGGAGGAGTCTCTGCGCTGGGAGAGGGAGGGAGGAGTCTCTGCGCTGGGAGAGGGGTGCTGTGCAATAATATATATGCGGGAAAACAAGGGGCTGTAATAATGAACTTGTGCTGTAAAGTACAACATTTAGGAGCTGATTTTCAAGAGGGGAGTCCCCCCCCCACTGAGCTACCGAGCTCTAGAGTAAAAGGGTTCACTCAGGGAGGGGGCGGGGGGCAGGAGGGGGTCAGATGACCTTAATGTCAACTGTCCCAGCAGCTGCAGGCATCTATTTTGGGTGCTCCATCTCCGCTTTCGCTTTCTGTCACTTTCGTCGGCAGGCTTGATAAAAACGGTGCCGATGCGTCCCACTGGCCACTGCCGGCGAGGAGAGTCACACGCGGCCATGCGCAGAACCACGCCAAGGCCAGGGATGACGTGCAGACCCCGCGCAGACCGCCTGGGCTAACGCAGAAGACCGTCTTGGTGATTACATGTTAAAACGCTTCATACTGGAAGAAAAGTGTTCTTCATGAAACTAACACCTTTATCAACCATTTCTATACCAAAAGTGTGTTCACCAAAATTGGCCAAAAGGAATAAAAGCTGATAAGTGCGATAAACCACAAAACACTATCCCATGAGAAGAAAGCCTTCCTTTTTACCTTTAATATACCAGCATGAGCTATATACGGCACACATGCTACTCATCATAAAACTGTACATTGGTTCATATAACCAACAATTGTATCTGTACATACAATGACCACCGTTTCTGCTGAAGGAGAACATACTGCACTGGACGAAAAAGATAACAAGGGCAAAATGATGGGTTACAGGTGCCCCCTGCTGGCCAAGGCAGCATCAACACCTACTGCCAGTCAGTCATACTGTCTGTCATATTTCCACTTCAGAACACCACAAGCGACTCATCCACTGCTACAGATGCCCCCTGCTGGCCAAGGCAGCATCAACACCTACTGCTAGCTCGCTGGCATAATCCCTGATTCTGAATTTGGCTGACAGATCCAGTTCCTTACGAAATCTGACCGAGGAAAAGCAAGACAGTGCCACAGAGGAAAAAGTTCAAGGACAGTTCTAGCACGATCCGCGACCAGGCATGAAAAGAGCAGGGCTACGCTCAGCCCCGACGGAATGTTCATTTAAACAGAAACAGCGGTGTGTCGAACACCCTGCCATGCAAGTGTTGCAACTATGGTTAGGATCCATTACAGGCACTGCCACTTTAAATTGACAGGTTTTATATACATGTCGCTATTGATTAGGTAACACCTCGGACATATCCACTAAAGGACAGAAAACGTTCCACACCATTTCAGAGAAACATGTCGTTCCACCTAGAAATGTAACAAAACGCTGCACAGTTTTCAGAGCGATCGTGCCGCAGGAGGAGCTAGCGTCAGGGGACTGCTGTGGGCGTGGCCTCCCGAGGGGTGGGGATACGGCCGTCTCACCATGTTCTCCCTCTCAATCCGCCGCTGCTCACGCTGCCTGTTGAGGGCGCTGTGGGAAAGGCGTGAGGCAGCACCACGGGCAGACGCGGTGGTGCCGGAGCTCGGCCTTGGCCCCTGGCGGGATAGTTCGCGGAGCAGTCTCTGGTTCTCCCGGTCGATGCGCCGCACCTCTTCATTGCTGAAGGAGTAGTTCTTCCGGGCCCGGCCCAGGGGCGTTTCCACGTGGGGGCTGCTGTCGGCCGGCTGCTCTAGACTCAAGAAAGCTTTGGGGCAAAGGTAAAAACGAGCTAAGAGAGGGTGTGTTGAACGGGGATGAAAGAAAATATGACCTGCTAATTGCTAAGCTAACAAGCAGACACACAGCCCCCAGCGCTCACCTCACACATGGCAACCCGACAGGAACATAGAGTGGCACCGCGTGCGGCCTATCCAGCTGCTATCTGACTCAAGCCACGCCCACCCTGGACAGGCCCCGCCCTCAATCAGCCCCTCTCTCAGCAATACTGCCCTGACCAATCATGTTTCATTTCCCTCACAGTAGAAAGTTCAGAAGGGTGAGAGATGTACCTTTGAGTAGGTGGTTAAGATCCACAGCATCATCCACAGCCCTCTGGCCACCCCTACCACCAACACCAGACATGATGGACTCAGAGGGTGTCAGACAGGGGCTGCCTGAGTAAGCTTGAGCCCCGCCCACCCCTGGGCTGGAGGTCCTCTCACCTTCTGGGTCAGAACCCTCGGGGACCTGCAGGTGCGAGGAAGCGAGGCGGGCCGCCCCCTCTTTCCTGCCCCCGCCAATGCTCAGGTCAAACGACTGCACAGGGCTGATGTCCGGCGTGGACAATGGGGTCACGTCTGTCACCGTGTCGTCGGACTCGCCTGTGGTGCACGGCCCCGGCCTGGACTGGCATCGGGGGGATGGGGACAGCAGGCATTTCGGCACTGACGTGGGTTTCCTGCTGAGAGGCGACTCTGGCTCTGAGCTGCAGCTCCCGGAGCTGCTGTATGAGCTCGCAGACCCAGATGAAGAGCGGGACCCCCTCAACTTCCTACTAAGCCTCCTGGGAGCAGAGCGGCCCCCCAACGAATGCCCAGCAGGCTCTTCGTCGCTCTCCTCCTCACTCAGCTCGTAGCCATCTTCACCCTTGTCCTCATCCTCCCGCTCCTCTGCAGAGGACCCGGTGTCAGAGGCAACACGGGTACCATTCTTGCGAGTGTCCTCCGACCGCCTGCTCTCCGACGGGGACCTCCCTGGCCGAGGAGACGAGGATCGAATAGGCTCCTTCACGGGCAGGCGGGCTTCCTTTGCCTCAGAGGCACCCTGACTCCCCTGAGAAGAGGCTCCGCCCTGTTCTTCCCCTCCGCACGACGGCCCACTGTCATGGACACCCCGAGCGTTGCCCTTGTAAGCACCAGCACTCACTTCAGAGTCACTGTCGAAAAAGGAATGGTCCACCTCCCCTTCCAGATCCTTGGAGCTGTACATCACCTCAGTAAGGCTGACAAAGAAGAAGTCAGTTATAAACACGCCATGGCATTAAATCAAAGATGATGTTATACAACAGACTGAATCATCATCTCTTCAGAGTGTTCGACTACAAATTTACCCTGTGAGAACAGCACTGTCACTATCAGATTAAAGTTACCTCTAGATAAGGAACATTATCTTCTGAAAGTGTTTGGTTCTATTTATCCAGGTTATGCCGACAAGAAACAGTGACTGTTAACACCAACACCCACACATTATCCATCTTAAATCCTGAGAGAAAGAACATGACTCACAGGATATTAAAGTAAGAAAAAAACACTGTATCTAATTAATGTCCCCGCTACTGAGGAGAAATACAGCGATGAAGACAAATACTCCTGCTCACTGATCTCAATACCGACGGAAACTAAGAGAAATATCTCTCTTGATCTAATACCATTCACGAATAAAAGACTAAGCAATTAACACACGTGTCTCAAACACATTGACACTAATGTGTTTTGCGGTGCAGCCACATGCCTCGACAAACAGCCAAACGCCACTTCTGCGGTGCAATAATCAAATTAATCCCAGGACATTCGTATACCAAAATCACGACCCTGTCTCAGATTCCGTCTCTTAGCAACAGGTTTTAATACCTGTATTAAGTTGATATTTTAATGCCTATGCTGAACTTCGGAAAAGTGAGTGAGGAAAAACAGGTTTAATTTCTGCTCTATGGCGCAGAACTGAGCGATGATATGCACATCCTTATTGCTGAAACTTAAAGTAAATGAAGATACCGCTGTGGTGAAGCCCGAGCGGTCACCGAAGCCCAGTCTCTCTGGTCTCTCCTAGCCCGTGCGACTATTTTTGAACGACGAAAGCCCCACGCCCCGCAGCGCGGAAATGCGGTGACAATCCCCGCGGCACTTACATGCCTTTCGCGGCAGCGGAGCGCCCGCTTATCTCGGCTTAGCAGGGGACGCTCTCCGGCTGGCTAACAGGCTAACAGGCTGGTCGCGGTTAGCAACCGTTACCAAGTTGCGTAACTTCCGGCTCCGATTCGGGGAGGCAGGGGGGTTCCGGTGCCCACAGCCGGAGTGCAGAGCTCTGGTCCATGTGGTCTGTCAGACATGTTATAATAATGTAATAAAGTTATATAATAATATACTATGAATGTCTCGCTGCAAAAAGGAACAGTACTGCTACAAACATAATGCTTACTGTGAGCTGTATTTGAGTCGCATATTTTACGTTAATAAAAGGAGAAGTGTGCCGTGGTATATTTATAGGGCTACCATTAATTAGTAAATAGATAGACAAATAAATAAACCGGGATAAGTGGTTGTAAGATGGATGGATGAATGACTGTAAATATACTCACCCACAGGAAATCCATTCGGGATAGGCTCGGGATCCCTGTGATCTTAGGAAATGGATGCATGGTCTCAGTTGTTCGGGGCATTGTAGGCAAATTAATATTGGAGCCGAAAATGTTCACATTTCAAAGTAGCATGCTATTATAAACGTAAACACAACGTCAATCTTTGGAAGCAGTTTAAAAATTGAAAGATCTATAATTAGATAAAAATCAAGAGCCAAATGGATGTAAATCTGCTGAGGTAACCCAAGTGTAATAGACTATGCCTGGCGAGTTACTTTAAATGTAATTTAAAGCCATTTTAGTAGTTTGCATGGTGAAGACAAATAATATCGATTATCTGATAGTAGATAGTAAATGATAATGAGCTATAAATAGACTGTCGCGCCCGATTGGCCGGCAGTGAGCTGCGCTTTGAGGCGCTTCCAGTCAGGATGAGGGGATCCGCCGTGCAGAGGTAGCCTAAGACCGTGAAACTGCTGGTCTTTATCACATAGGCTACCATAGGTCTGACATAGGTCTGTTTTCCAACAACCATTTGGAAAAGAGAAGCCGAGTCCTTGTGCATCATTAACCGTATAGTTGTTTTTTTATCGCAATCTGGAAGAGGAATCTACCAGCTAAATCATCTTCAGACCTGCATGGTTCACGGTTTTGAGGTCATAATATAGGCGGATAATAAGATCTTCATACAGATGCTTCATGCCGGTTATGTGAACAGCGCCGGAAGGTGACTGAATGCTTTTCCCGGCGTGCGAACTGGATGTCCAAAGTGAAGGAGATGATTTTCATAATGTCTTTGTAGGCGACAGCAGCGCCACACGTCCTTGTGCTCTGTTATGAGCGACGTCCGGACCAAGAAGGCTGATCTCCGTCTGCTCGGCTTTAGGGAGATGTCATTTAAGGCAGCATGCGTCCGGACGGCTGCATCAGTAGAAGGAGCAGCTCGGCGTCCGGGGCTGCGCCCCTCGGCTCCCCGCCCCGTTTCTTTCTCTTTCTGACTGCTTTTACACTTGCCGCCGCCGTACTTTTCGAGGTCGGGGACGGCGGACTGACCGTGACCTTGCTTTTCCTCAAGCTCTTCGTGTACGCGTCGTTCCTCGCCGCATGTTTGGCTTTAGGGACCCTCGGACTCCTTGCGAAGCGGGATCCCTTTAAATTCACGAGCTTTGACACTTCCAGGAAGACGCCGACGTACTTGTTGGATTTACTCAATAAAAAAATGGTAAGATGTCGACCATAAAATAATGCAATTGTTTACTTAATCTTATTTATCTATTTGCTCATTCCTTTTTGCGAGCATATGACAGATACTTTAAATTGGTTAATTTTAAATGTCAGTGAGGGTCGCGTACGACAAATGAAATTTTAAGTATGAAATTTTATAATCTGATCGGCCTGCTGAATACACCCTCTACTTGATTAGAAAACCTTAACAATTGTGTCATTTATGCTTAAGTGAACTTGGATATTTAATTTACCTAATTATCTGTTTAATTTATCTAAACTGGAATTAGTTTAAACGCACTTTCACAAACAAATCACATCAGTGAAACCGTGTACTGTATATTAAAAAAACAAGTTACATGTGTGATGTGTACATACAGCTGGAGACAGCTGTTTCACTACAGTCTGCACAAAGAATGGCACTAGCATTAAGTATAAACAAGGTTTTGGGCATTATATCTCGATCACCAAATAATTACTGACATCCTGTGCACAAGGTTCGGTGTCTCTGCTGTTGTGTAAATCACAGCAGCCTGCACACATGCATCTGGAGTTTCAGGCACCGGCATGCTGCCCGAAGGGGTGCTGTCTTACACCCAGATATTCCACACAGCCCCAGGGCCAGCCTGGGATGGTCACATGGCCCCTTCTGTACTTGCAGCCCCCTGAGACTGCTGCAGTGTGCTCGTTGCACCCCGTGGAATGATAATGAATACCTTCACAGCCACTTAACAGCTCTTAAGGAGTAAGCTTTGCCCTGCCTGGCCCTCACACAACCCCGTGGGGCCCTGGTCCGGTCCCTGCCTTATCCTCACTAAATCCCCGCGGGGCCCTGGCCCGGTCCTTGCCTGGTCCTCACACAACCCCGTGGGGCCCTTACCTGGCCCAAACCTGGCTGCCGCATGGCTGCTGTGATGTCAGGTTTGGTGAGCTCCTCCCACTTCCCCGGGCCACACGCCATTTGCTCGGCCCTCAGCTCGGCTGTCCTTTATCTTTCTATTAAGCGGTAAAGTCACGATTCCACAGATGTTTACTTCGAAAAGATAAGGGCAAATTGGGCATTAGGGAAGAGGGTGTCTGCTTATAGTAACTGCAATTCCTCAGACAGCCAGTAGTGAATTATAGACATACGGTATGTTATTTATGCTTTTCAGACAGATAATAGGAAAATGTTTTTTTATTTTATTTTTAACCTGGGATCAATATTCAAGCCCCAGTCCGTTTTGAAGATGCCTATTAGGTGAAGGGAATCCGGAAACTGGTGGCGTGATTCCAAAAGCACGAGTCACTAACTACCCAGTGTACAATCACCTGCTTCCTGGCTCATTTCGTTTGAGAACAAATGGCCCCATGTCTGACACATGCAGTCTGCGTACCCTTCGCCAAAGCCCAACCCTTATATCCAGATCTGTCCCCAGTGTTTACTGTATTTATGGTCCACGTTACCTTCTGCACGCTTTTCTTCCTGAATGGCAGGGACACTATTCAGCACCTCTGTCAGAGCCCTCCCAGGCAAGGCGAGTGGTGGTGTCCCTCAACGTGGACAAGGCCCTCCAGGAAGGTAGGTGTGTCTGCAGACAGGAATCCTCAGGGGTTCCACCCAGCACCCGCCAACCCAATAGGCATCATAGGTGGCTGCCATCCTCTGATGGGGTGTGGGTATAGCCGGCCGATTTCACTTTGTCTCGGACAGAGAGTGACTGCGATGAAGCTGGCCTAGAGTGCCATCATCTGGTGGGGCAGAGACTTAGCTGGCCAAATTCACTTTGTCTCAGACAGGGGACACGGGTGGTGCAGCTGACCAGTCCTGCTCCCACTCGGTTACTCTTGCCCTCCCCAAAAGGCATGCTGCTTTAGCTCCTCCCCAAAAGGCATGCTGCTTTAGCTCCTCCCCAGAAGGAATGCTGCTTTAACTCCTACCCAAAAGGCATGTTGGTTTAGCTTCTCCCCAAAAGAAATGCTGCTTTAGCTCCTCCCCAAAAGGAATGCTGCTTTAGCTCCTCCCCAAAAGGAATGCTGCTTTAGCTCCTCCCCAAAAGAAATGCTGCTTTAGCTCCTCCCCAAAAGAAATGCTGCTTTAGCTCCTCCCCAAAAGGAATGCTGCTTTAGCTCCTGGGCTTGGACAGAGTGGTGATTTTCTATTAAATGACGCTACATGATGCTGCTTACAGCATATTTCTCTCTGTGCCTACAGTGAGCACTTCATTAAAGTCAGCATGCTGCATCTGAGACAGAAATGGTTTTTGTATCTAATCTGCTAATATCTCATTACTGGACCATCTGGGTATTTTGTGTTTGAGTCTGTGTTTGAGTCAGGCGAGTTTGTTTAAGCGAGGCTCTCCACTGGGCGACACTGCCGCAGGTGCCGCATTAATTTAACGCAGTTGGGTCTCCCCCGGTGCCGTGACTGTAATGCAAATGATGCTGTGCGATTGGCCTGATGAGCACGGCTCAGCCTGGTGTCGAGAAAGCAGGGATGGCGGGGGCACACGGCCCCCCTACACCACACCCCGGCAGGAGAGAATCTAAGGGACTGTGGCTCTCACAAAGTCATTCAGGGGGGATGCAATTTCCTCATGGTCTATTTGATGGCCACAGCAGAGCAGCGGCACAAATCCCTTTTAGGTGTCACAGATCAGATATGCTGAAATGATTTGTCACTTGACCTGTGTATTTTTTGCCTGTCCTCTCCTGTGAAAATGCAATCCATTGTTAGAGAGGCTGTACAACCACGGCGTGGTGGTGAAAGAGGTGGTTGCCCCACGTTACTGGGACCTGGTGTACCTGAGTGGATGGTGACAGATTCTCATTGGAGAACATAGAGGGTGAAAAATATCTGAAGCATTAAAAGATAAACCCATTGAGAAGGATGGCACAGGAATGCAGTGACAAAGCTTGGAACGCAGTACAGGGAATGTTATCTCATCCCGGATGTAATTCACAGTTGTTAACTGCAGTCATACAAATCAGCAACGAACGTCGGCTGACCAGAAGTCAGCACCATCCATCTCCTTGTAAACAGGGTGACGGTATAATTACTAGTGGTCCAGGTCTCTCTGTGATTTTTGGCTTTCCCGCTTAACCATCTGTCACCTGGCAATCGTTCTCGGCAACACTCCAATGGAACAAGCATTGTTCAGGTCGGAGGGGAGGACCGGGCTGGAGTTCTCGGCGTCCAGAACTGGAGCTCCAGTCCAATGGCCTTGGTGGAACAGTTCCTCGGGTCAATTTTGAGTTTCTCCTTTTTCTGCATGCTCACGCAGCACCGGCGCCTCTCTGTCAGTTTTCGATTACAGCTACAGGGACTACGTGCTGTCCTGGTATGGGCCGCGGAGCCGCGACCAGGGCCAGCTCTACCTCCTGCTGCAGAAGGACTTCTGGAAGGTGGCGCGACAGCTCAGGGGCCGGCTGGCCGGGGTGGACGTGGTGCGTCTGCTGTGCGGCGATGTCGTCAGGGTCCTGCACTCCCACTTCTGCGACTTGAGGGCCGCCAGCACCGGGTACGAGTGCCACAGGGATGCGGGCGCGGGTGGGGCTACCGCACTGATAAAACTCTTTCTACACCCATCTCTGTTCATTCGCGTCCCTTCAGCAGAAGGATTTTGTCCTCTAAGCCTTCATGACGCTCTCCGGTGAGTGTTGCACAGCTATCCTCATCAGTCTGCTCCTTCCATGATGTCCTGATTTAACTTAAAGAAGGGGAACCCGGTTGCATCCAGGAAAGATGTGCCTGACAATGGATGATGTCTTGATAACTCACTGAAAACCATCTTGGTTGTTTCTATACGAGGCATCTAATTACAGGCCTCTGACACAGGGACTTTCAGCACAGCACCATCACACGTGACACTGGAGTGCTGCTTTTGTTATCAGGGAGAATCCCACTGGACTAGGGTGACCACCCAATCCCTGACAGGAGGGAGACTATGAGCTACGACATGGTTTGTAAACAACCATTTCAATCATTTCAATTAAAAAGTCCCGGATGTTGCTTTAGCTCTTGCTGTGTGCTAATCTATAGCAAAAAATCCACAAGTATAAGGTTCACTGTAGCTAATAACCTCATATTTGTGGATTTTTTTCTATAGGTTCATGTGTAGAAATCACTCTATATTTTTGTGGATATGATTTTACACAGCACAAATAAAAGATACATATTTGTGGATAGTGACATCGTTTTTCTATGGATCAACTACGGTACAAAGTGGACAAAAATCCACAAATAAATTGGAGCAAAGTCACAAATGTAACAGGAACCATACATAGACAGGATGTAATCCACAAATGTGCAAAATATGTTTCACGTGTACAAATTGGATTTTTATACGACACAAATTTTAAAATACATATTTGTGGATAGTGAAATATTTGTGGATCATGGTACATATTATTTGATTGTCTTCTGTGAGTTACAAATAATAAAGTCCGATATATATTTTCATATAAAACCTGAAATGGCTCATAGCTGTATCCCTCCTGACATGGATTAGGAGGGCTCCCTACACAGCACAGACGTCAGCTACCAGGGAAGTGGCTGGGAGTGGGTAGCCTTCTGAGAGAGGCCTCCTGCTCTTCCCATGGGGGCAACTTTGACCCCGGAGGCTTGTGGATCTATTTTGTCCACCTTCATGGTCCTGACAAGGAAGCCAAGGTGGACAAAGCCTCCTCTGTGATCGCTCCGCCCTCAGGGCAGCATGGAAAGCAGGGCAGCTGCTCACGCGCCCTCTCTTGCAGGCAGGAGGAGCCTCCACGGCCTTTCCCGCTTCACCCGTGTCTGTGCAGCCCCAATGATGAGCTGCGGTTCCTACGCTCCTGCGCCCACCTGCTGCTGCTCTGTCTCGGGCCGGTGCAGCACACCTGCAGCCTGCGCGCGGCGCTGGCCGACATCCTCACCACCAAAGGTGAGTCGGGACTGTGGAGATTTCAGGGGTGGAGAACTGCGGGAGCAGAGACTATGGGGAGTTAATAGTGAAGAACAGCAAAGCCCTTGTCTGTTTGCATTCTGCCCTCAGGACTTTCACATGATCTGTTCATGAAACGTAACAGTAAGTGATGATGGATCACATTTAACTATCAACTAGCCACTAACAGGATGGCTAAACCATTCTCATTTTGTCCTATCTTCGTAAAATG
This sequence comes from Mormyrus hasselquistii, assembly GCA_026779605.1. Lineage (NCBI taxonomy): Eukaryota > Metazoa > Chordata > Actinopteri > Osteoglossiformes > Mormyridae > Mormyrus > Mormyrus hasselquistii. The sequence continues at coordinate 11,256,103 of JAODKE010000055.1, forward strand.
GGTTAGTTTGATTTGATTACATAACTATTACCATCAGTGATTGGTGGCCTGACAGCTCTGGAGAGACCTTTGGGCCAAGTGAAAAAGTACAGAATGAGTGCAGAGAGAACAGTTAGACCAACAGACGTACTGACATATATAGCTGTAGCTGGACGTGGACAACTATAGGTACTGTGCAGTTTTGCTTTGCAGTCTTTAATCCTCTCCCCTCCACACCCTTGTGTGTATCCACAGTGCTATGCCCCCTGGTGGAGCAACTAAGTGACCCCGACTACATCAACCGCACCCTGCTGGCCCAGCTAGAACAGCGCGAGCAGCTGAGCGAGCGACACAGAAAGGCCTACACCTACGCCCCGTCCTACGAGGACTTCATCAAGCTCATCGGCAGCAGCTCTGACATTGAATTCCTTAAGCAGCTGAGGTGAGAACCAGCTCCACCCACTGTCCACAGGCCCCACCCGCCTCCAACAGACCCCATCCGCATGCTCTGTCCACCATCCACAGACCCCACCCACTGTTTACAGGCCCCACCCACCTCCAACAGATCCCATCCGCATGCTCCGCCCACCATCCACAGACCCCACCCATTATTTACAAGCCCCACCCACCGTCAACAGACCCCACCCAATGCTGCTCCAACAAAGGCCCTGGAAAGCCATTGGTAAGTTTGAAAAATTCTGAGTCCGTGCCATGGTAAAGTGACAGCTGGTATCTGTTTCCTGCTATGGCAGCAGACAGGACTTTGATGCTTGCCAAACAGGCAGAAAGGCCACGACATTTCTCGTAGATTTGGGAGCTCTCGTTTTGGAATGCAAGTGGGGAATAAGCATCAGGGTCTCGGAAGAGCATTAGCATAACGACTTTGCAGGAAGAAAGTTACCATCACAATGGTAACGGGTTTAACATCAGTTGGGATGCTACATCTGCATATACGGACAGCTTTAGTGGTGCGCGCTGATGCAGCCAGCTTCAGTGCAAAGCCTTGCTTGGCCCACCCTCCATAGGTGGCCACAGACTCTTGGGGCAGCATGCCGTCGCCATGGCAACACCAAGCTTTGAGCGCATCGCCAATCTCAGCAGACAGAAAGGGTCGGCTGGTCTGTGCCATGGGATGTAAGGAAAGGCGATGAAAGATGGAGGTCTGCATAACAGCTCCCACTCAGCGTGGAGGCGTGGGGAGCTTCTGCTTTCAGCAGGCGCTGTCTGTCAAGTTCCCGTCTTTAGGATGAGCTACTCACTCACACAACCTGTGGAATATCACAGATAACAGGTGATTACACTCTTAATTATAGATTGAAACGATGTCGCCATAGTAACCACTGCCTGTCGAAAGATACCCAAGAATATGTGCTACAGGTAAGCGCAGAATATTATGAGCAACTTTTTAGTTTCAAAACTGAAGAAAACCCCGTGGCAAGTCTTCGATTGAGTTAAAAGTACAAGATGGCTGCATAATAGTTGTATATCTTTTCATATGGTTGCTAATTGTATGTGTCTATCTTATTGGCCGTCGTAGAAGATTAACGGAGGCAGTCGATCAGCCCAGTTTTGCCCCAGTTAAGACTCTCACCAGTAATGGCTTGACATGTCATGATTCTCTTCTGGTGGTCACCATGAGCTGAACCTGAACGTGCCCCCCAGCACAGACCTGGTCGCATTTTCTACATAGCACTGAACGTTTAGTCTAGTCTAGTGGACTTTGTCGAGAGCCGGTTTGCCTGGGAGTCTCTCGCACATTCAAAGCCTAATGGCATCCTACCTCCCACTGCTTCATCCTCACCATGGCGCCCGTTTGTCCCAGCAAACTTACCATACCCGCAGGCCATGGAAACTTATGCCTTCCACCAAGATGTCTCAGGGGTATGTTGGCGTGTTGGCTGCCACCAATTGCAGATCTGTTTCCATAGGTACCAAATCGTCGTGGAGATCGTCCAGGCAACGACGATCAGCAACTTGCCTCAGCTGAAGAAACAGAAAGGTAGGATTCCGGCCTGGCACCGTGGCTGCAGAATCCTGAGAAGTCCTCAGGTTCTTACACCGGAATGCAGTGATCATTATGGTTGGAATTACTCAGGGTTCCAGCCCCGTAGTCCGGTAAACCCAACCATTCTTACAAATTCCAAGTCACGGTAACTCAGCAGCATTGTGAGCACAGCCCGTACATAAACGGCCAATCTCGAACCGCCGGCCCTCCCCTCCTTCCCCTGCGAACCCAAAAAAGGACCGGCTGATGCTTTCAGAACGGCGTATTTAATAATTGCCTTATTTGGGCGTCTCAAGTACCGAAAGGTCATCCGTAAAAAGGGATGGGCGCTCCGCTTCTGCGCGTCTGACCTTTGACCTACCCGTTCCCGCATCACTAAACGGCTGGTCTTGTGATGGAAATTAAATTCCAACGATACAGAGGTGGGTCCTTGTTTGTCTCAAAGAGCTGTGTGACAGAAATGTGCCCGGCGTAGGTTCCCTTGCTGACGATGCGTAGGAAAATGCAGACAGGCATGTTCTCAGACAGCCAAAGGTAATCTTACGGCTCTCCTCTCCCTGTCTGCCACTTTATTGCATTTTGGCTGAAGTGCTCCCACTGCTAATTGAAAGGGAGAATATTGGTAACGCGTTTAAATAATTTACTTCCATATGAATATGATAATAAGGTTTCTTAAACAAAATATTTGGCTCTAAGTAGAACTATGTATGAATAATTCCGGCTCAAGCAGCTTGTGAAGTAACTAAAGAAAATCAGCAGTTAATGTCATAATGCCACCCAACCCCGGTGTAGACAGCAGAGGGAAGGAGACGACGGCCATGAAGGTGGACCTGCTGAGGGCACGCAACGTGAAACGCTACATCAATCAGCTAACGGTGGCTAAGCGGTGCTGCGAGGGACGGATCCGGCTACTGGGTGGCCCCGACTACGAGCGGCAGGAGGACGGACTCACCGACGAGCTCGACGGCATGCGGGCCCAGAAGGTGAGGACGTCCCCTGTCGACACAGAAAAGATACCTTTCTGCCAGTTAGGTTGCTTACAGGGATACTCACCGCATTAGCATCTGCAAAAACCCAGAAGAGGTCAAGGGAATGTACCGGAAGTCTCCAATACAGATATCCACAGCCACGGGTGAGCCATGTAGAGAAATGGTGATAGAAGGAGACTGCAAGTGTGGGTCGGCTGGACATGCCTACCGGGTAGCAAGAGGGAGGCAGGACGAAGAGGAGGCATGCTGTGACATCACAGTGATGAGTTGGTAACCCATTACGTAAAGCTGACATCTACAATGCACTGTAGATACCCACATAATGTATTATAATGGTTGGTGCAAGAATTAATAAAACATTACAGCATCTTCTATTGGCAGTCATAAGGCATTATATTCTTGACAGTAAAACTTCATATGCTCCAGTGAAGCTGTCATCTATAATGCACTACACAAACATTCGTAATGCATTATAATGGTTGGTATAAGCATTAAGGATACTTTGTGCTATAATATGAAGGTATCTATAGTGCATTATAGATGAGAGCATTCATAACGGATAATAATCATGGCTTTAAGTTATGTGTTTTCATAAATATTCTTAACCATGTTTATAATGCTTTGTGTATGTACTATAACGTGTTATGAATGTCTTCATAGATTCTTATAGACTTATAGGCATTCATAGAAAGTGTTACCAAAAAGCCATAACTCTCCCCTCTTTGGTGAATGGCAATAGTGGAATGCTAAAAGCGCGGAAATTCAGTCCCAGAATCCCCAAGATTCCTTTATTTGTCATGTACAGTATGTAGTTATACAAGTACCCCATGTAGTGAAATGTACACCTGGTTACTCTGAAGAAAATTGTAAAATTGTAGAAGGTATACAGTGTGCATATGTTTAAGTGATAGTATACCTTACTATACAGTATGCATATATTTAAGTAACAGTATACCATATTATACAATGTGCATATGTTTAAATAACAGTATACCTTACTATACAGTCTGCATATGTTTAACCAATATTGTACCTTATTATATAGTGTGCATATGTTTGACCAATAGTATACCTTACTATATAGTGTGCATATGTTTGACCAATAGTATACCTTATTATACAATGTGCATATGTGTTCTACCTCAGCTGCTATCTGATGTTCTCAGATCCTCCAGTTTGAGGAGATCATGTCTAGCCCCATGTACCGGCACCAATTTCACATCTACATGGAAAGGATGGACAAGCAAGCCCTCATCAGCTTCTGGGAGCAAGTGGAGACGCTGAAGACCGTCAGAAAGGTAGGGACTGACCCAGGTTACACGTTTCACGTGATGAAATAGTGCTTAGCAAGAAGATCCCCCCGTGTTAGAGGGGAATTCCTTTTTCCTTGAAAGCATGTTAGGCTCCATAATTACATACCTACACACACGACTGGGTCCTCCTGACATTTGCACAGCCTCAGAGGTCTGTGTTCTGGCGTACAGTGTGAGTTTTAAGCATTTTAATGTGAAGGCAGAGCCAGCTGGCCTCTGTGCTGATGTTTGTCGCAACCGTTGGATAATTACCGACATATACGAACACTGTTTAGCCTGCGAGGCATCACACATGAAACATTATCTCCGTGTGGGCTGCTCTGGCGTCCGTGTGTCTGCGGTTTGTGCACCTCTTATGAGCGACTGCCTTGCTTGCGTTTTTTTATGACTACCAGAGCGAGGTCCCACAGCAGGTGGGAGAGATCTACCAGAAGTACTTTGTGGAAAGCAAGGAGATCCCAGTGGAGAAGGCTCTGTACAAAGAGCTGCAGCAGACGCTGGTGGGGAATCGGGGCACTGACGTGATCCACAGGATCCAAGGGGACGTGTATGAGAGCCTGAGGGAGCGATATTACCCGTCCTTCCTGGTCAGCGACCTGTGCGAGAGGCTCCTGCAGCCCCAGGAGAAGCATGGCAGCTCGCAGTCCAGCTTTGAAGACAACGATGAAATGGTGAGTCGGTGAGGAGAGAAGTGAAAAAACGGGCGGAACGAGAAGGGACACGGACAGACAAGGGACACCTCAAGCTGTGAACCACGTAGTCATTTGACCAGGTCAAAGCCACCTGATTATACTGCATGAATCAGCAGGCTATAAAGCTGACTGTAAGCTGCCTACCAAATGGAGGAGGTTATATGAATATGAAGCTGTTCAGGTCACGCTAGCGAAAGCTCTTCCTTTGTACACAATGTCAGGTCTGCGACAGTGGAGAGGAGCTGCTGGATGGTCTCAGTGAGCAAGTTAGCTACGCCACCAGTAAGTTGCAGCAGCTCCACAGCAAGCTGGAGTACAAGATGCAGGCCCTGGGCTCCATCCAGAACTCTCCCAAGCCAGACAGAAAGGTACGAGGCTACAAGGCTCTCTGACTCTGGATGCTATGGAGTCACCTTTGTCAGTGCATGGCAGCGACGTTCCCCAAGACCGCTACCACATTGTGGTACCTCGCACATCTCTGGAGCAGGAAATTCAACCATTTCTCTAACAAGGGCTCTCTTGCAGACAGTCACCCATGAGGAGGGTGAGCTGTAGGCTGCTCACAGCGGAGAACCAAAGTTACAGTATCTTCTCCCTGTAGATTGTGTGCCAGTTGATGGAGGAGATCGCGGCCATGGAGAAGGAGCAGAGTGAGCTACAGCAGCACGTCTCCCGCACTGACTGGTGGTGTGAGAACCTGGGCAGGTGGAGGGCGGTCATCAGCAGTGGGGAGGTGAGCAGACTGGTGTTTTTGAAGCAATTGTTTACTGTAGCCAGATGCTTAACCGCTGCATTGGGTGAACTCCTCCTCTTATTGATTTCAGCTGTGAGTCAGCTGTGAGTCAATGCTGGGGCTTCGACGCATTCAGCATCACCAGGAGCTCAAAAGCTTTTAGGGCCAATTAGTGTAATGCAGCAAACGGACTGAGATGCCCATCATTGTAGGTGCTCATTTGAAACATGAACTCCACATAAGATAAAATATCTGTGTGAGAATCAAAAACATACCTATCGTTCTTCCAGAACCTTCCTTCCTGTGTTTTTATTCTTGGTTTTGTAATAGTTTATCGTTATTTCCTGAACAGTAATTCCGACTCTTGGGACACACATTAAGCATGGTTTAGCACGATTTTGGTCTTTAGATCTGTAGTATCTGTTGGTTGGAGATGGTCTTGTTGGACCAGCCAAATCACAAACATGATGCTATCTTCTGTCTCACAGTTGGTGGAAGAGAATGGAGATCAGGTCCCGTGCTACTCTCTGGCCGTCAGCCTGATGGAGGCTGATGAGGCTGACGGAAACCACTGGGTTGTGTCACGGAAGCTGAATGACTTCCAGATCCTGCATCGGAAGCTGACAGAGGTACTCGTCCTTCAGCAGATTCCACCATCCTCCCCCAAATACCCTCAACACACAAGCCCATGCCCTCCATCACCTCCCACCGGACCCTCTGAATGACCTCCAGCAAACAAGCTCCAAAATCAGCCCAGTCTTTATTCAGGGGACCTGCAGCCTAATGCCAGCACAGGAGCTCCCCTGGATCACCGGCAACATATGCAGTCATCTCAAATGCTGCTGAGGTCTACACACCGCTTTAGAAACGCCACAGGCTGTGATGTCATGTTGTCGCGGTGACGGAATGAGTCACACAGCCCCATGGGATAATCAGAGCTGTTATGACTTCAAAAAAATGACATGGTTGTCTCTGGTTCTCTCTCCCTTTAGTGTTTTCCATCGCTGAAAAAAGTTCAACTGCCCTCCCTCAGCAAGCTGCCATTTAAGTCTATAGACCTCAAATTCCTGGAGAAATCCAAAGGCCAGCTCAATGCCTTCCTAGAGGTGAGAAAAATGCAGCTGATCTTTTCAGCATGGATACCCTGGAGTGTACATGTACCTAGTGGGAAAGCTGATTTTTCCGTTTCACGCTAGTGTTCATAGCTCATTTGTATGCCCGACTCTGAGAGGCCAAACAGCCACATCACCAGGTCTTTGTAACCCCAGGTCACACCAGCCTAACCTGATATTTATATTGACACTGTGCGGTTAGGAACTTTTCGTCATCCGTCGGCTCTCCTGTGTGCTCAGGCACGATTATTTTCACTCCGCTCAGAAAATGCTGGCGGACGAGCGGCTCTGCCAGAGCGAGCTCCTCTACGCCTTCCTCAGCCTGTCCCCTGAGCACCTCAAGGTCATCGACGTCCAAAAAAAGACCTTCTCCCTGGCCTCCTTCCTGGAGAGGCTGCCAGGAGACCTCTTCTCCCACCAGGAGGTGAGCTCTGAGATGAGGAAAGCCAGCACAAACACACAAATCTACTCCTCACACATTCAGACACAGGCTTCTCTGCCAAGTGACACTCAACAAAGGCGTCCGCTAACCAGACTAACACGTGGCAGGACGAGACCGATGAGGACAGCGACTTCGGCGGTGGGGATGAGGTGGCTGAGCCATGCTTCATGCTGATTGGAGAGATCTTCGAGCTCAGAGGCAGTGAGTATCGGGCCCATTGGTGTCAACACGCGTCGACAGGGAAACATCCTGGCAGGCGGCTGCGGACACTGCAACTCTCATGATTTTGCACTACCTTTTAAATCTGAGACGATATGCTATTCTCAAGATTCATTTTCAGTATGTCAAGAATCTTGAGGCAAAACAAAACAAATGCCACAAGCACTACTTTGCTAGAGTGGTTTCTGCAAAGGCATTTTGAAGAGGTTGCTAAAGACTTTTCTTACTGCTGGTATTTCTCTCACCAGTGTTCAAGTGGGTGAGGAAGACGCTAATTGCACTAGTTCAAGTCACCTTTGGACGAACTATTAACAAGTAAGTATGGCAGTATCCAGCAATCCCTGATTGTGTATACTATAAGAGCGATGCTATTGGGATCTGCATAGAATCAGTTCCTGCCCTTCTGAGGAAAAGAGCGCAGGAAACAGGAAGTAAGAATGAGGACTTGCAGGAAGTACCATAGAAAGGAGATTAGGTTGTCCTTCACAGTGTTCCCAATTCCTGTCGATTATTGTCCACATTGAGTTGCCACAATAGAAGGAACAGAATGCTACAAGTTTATGATCTCAAAGACCAAGTTTGCTGAAATGATGCCTTTACCTCCGTTAGACGTTCTTGTATGACTGGCAAAAATTTACTAGTTAACTGAGTGTTCGGATTTTTGATGTTTTTTAGTTTACTTGACTTGAGTGGAGCTCAGGTAGATGCCTTTCTAGATCCGCAGACCAAAACGCGATTCTGAGGCTGCCACCTCCCTCCTGAACCCAGCCCGTTCGCACGCCCACAGGCAGATACGCGACACGGCCAGCTGGATGTTCAGCGAGCAGATGCTCACGTACTACATCAACTTGTTCCGTGATGCCTTCTGGCCTGACGGGAAGTTGGCAGAGCCCGGAGCAAGCCGCTCAGACCTGGAGCGCCAGGAGACCAAGGAGCAGGCCCGACAGAAGCTTTTGGACAACATCCCGGGTCAGCAGCTCTCATGTCTGCCTCCTTGATACTTACCTTCATTCCACATTCATCTTTCACTCAAGATGTCACACCATGCAAGAACACGACATACTTTCCAAGTAAATTCTGCCGCAACACCGCTTGCGCCGTCGCCGACTCCCCTCAGTCTTAATTAAAAGTTCTCAAACGTATGCAGCTTTAATGAGTAATTAATAAGCTTGCTAAGCCACACTGCCTCCCATCTGCAAGGCTTCTGCTAAATACCAACCTGTCCATCACACTTGACAATGGTCGTCAGCTGGGGAGTTGCCTGGAGATGGCGCGTCTGTAGAGCGATCCTCAGAAAGGCTTGAGGAGAGAACCAAGGTTTGTCATCTGCCCCTGCCTTTGAGGGTGGATGAGAAGAGGAGACTAAGTCCATATCACACCCACGTCAGTGCCTGAAATGCAGGTTCAATTCTCAAAAGAACTGCTGCTACCTTTAGCATGTGATAGAATTTCAGTTTCGTATCCCATTTCATTGACGGCTTTCAGAGCACGAAGGTCTCTTAGACGAATGTGTCTGCCAGTCACATAAGTAATGCAGTCATCAGTGTAGTGAAATTGAGGATGGAGGTGTGTGACTGCCTTGCTTTCCTTGCTTCCTAGAAGCCCTGCAGAATCTCGTGGGGCAGCAGAACGCCCGGCATGGCATCGTCAAGATCTTCAATGCCCTCCAGGAGGCAAATGCTAACAAGCATCTTCTCTACGTGAGTGGAGGCAACCTTCTCACTGAGCCACATCTCCATGTGTCACGCTACAGACTTCTGGGCTCTCATCTGGAGAGCTATTCTGGAACTGTTAAGTACGCATGTAGGTTTTATGAAGGCTGCATGACGGTAAGTTCTCAGTTTACAGTTCCTTCTGAAGACCTCACTTGTAAAGTACGTCGCTTATGTAAATGAGTCATTCGTCTTAAAAGCAGGTCCGGAACAATCAGCTACTGCTTGTTAGGGTTATCCAATGCCACCCATGTAGTTCTGGAGGATGGTGTGTGAGCTCTCTTCCCCCCTGTGCGCCCTTCAGGTACTCCTGCAGATTGTGCTCAGGGAGCTGTGTCCTGAGCTGGGCACAGAAGCAGACCAAGTCTGACCCTAGAGTAGCTACAACCCAAAACAGAGGCTGAAAGAGGAACGCATCTGACCCGGCCCTTCCACCACCCGGCAGACGTCCAGCAGAACCACATGGGGGTAGATGTAATGCGGTCAAGAAATGTCCTACTGAAACAGTGTGGAACGTGGCCCAAGAATAAGGGATCACGTGTTGCTGCCTGTCCTACCCCTGCTCACTCAACATGGCAGGGAGAAAACGCGGGGAAGAGCCATGGAATTTCCTTGCAGACTTCTGCTTGATTTTAATTTGAAAGCAACCAGTCTATCTGCCAAACTCTTCTGTGGAGAGACAGGTTTGTGGTGAGACAATGTTGAAAGATATTATTTATAGTGAGTTATTGTGAAATGATGAATGTTGTAATCATGCTGTTGAGAAAAAAGAATGGGAAAACATTCCTTGACCTTTTCTTGTGCCCATCAAAACAGTTGTGCAATATTTTATGTATAGTAATTGTGGCTATTTTATTGTTATTTAGATTGTATTTTTAAAGGATTAGTGAAAAGCATTTATAAGCAATAAATCACTGATGTACATTATAACTTTGCTCAGTCTTAAATTTCTGTGTACAAGCTACAGAAAAAAAAAACACATTAACTAACCAATGCAGCTTGAAAGTTACATGGGCAAAGCACAATGAATACACCCACCAGCATTGCTTTTTATATTTACTACATATGCCCGGCCCTTCCGTGTTTTACTTAGCGAGTTTGCACACCTAAAAAACTCAATTCAGCTTCCATTTCCTGTGAGACACCCACTCCGTTTCCAGGGTTCCCAAATCTCCCGCATCTGGTGTGACACTCACAATTTCTTACTTTCACGCTCATGCAAGAAATCTTGCGGGAAATCTGTAGTATTGCAATATAAACAAAAAATTGGCTACACCAAAACCGTTGGGGTAGTTTGCAAACCATACAGAGTATTTACAATTTAGTAAAACGGTTACATAGATGTAAAAGCGTGTGCAGACTTATCTCGAATGTAAAATATCATTTCAACCAGCTGTCCAAAGTTGGCAACCCTGCGTTTGTACAGTTTTGATCCATTTAAAACGTGCTAAATTCGCTCAATGCTGTGGCATCTCTCGTGTCGCTAGAGTACGGTTTCCCTGGCAACCGCAGGAGCCGCAAATTAAAGCCGCAGCACCGATCGTTATGTGCCGCAGCTAAGAACTGATGTGAAATTGAATTAACGCAATTGCAGACTAACGACTACATTATTCACTATAATTAACATAGGGAGTGCTAACCGTGCAGCTGAAAAGCAAAAGAGCCCACCGACAGGTATCTATAGTATAAGCATTAATAGAATAAATAACTAAATTAACGAAATTAAGTAATTATATTTTTTGTTTTCCATGGTTTATATGTGTCCACACCCCAGAATAGCACTTGGACCCCAGTGCAGCTCTGCACGTACCTTCCATTCATAAACACAATCCTTCGTAGCCTCAGATCATATCGGTGCGTCGCCCGATAGTATGATCGTGACGTCATGCCTGCTTTAGCCTGGGTTATTTATTATCGTAGACGGAAGTTTTTGAAAATAAGAAACCTTTTTCTTAAATTGATATAAGGGACAAAAGTACAAAAAAAAAAACAACTAAACGAGAACTTTAAATTTTGCGTCAGAAACTAACCGAAATAAAAACAAAAAAGTTAGACTCAAACTAAAATATATAAAATCCATGCAGAAATATTACCTTAAAATAAAACGTAATAGAAACCACACTGAAAACTAAAATAAATTAAATTTCAAATGAAAATATCAGAATCTTAATTTTAAAAATCAAAACTATAATGAGGCTGGTTTTGGCTGCATTACAAATGTGTTGGTAACACGAATTTCTTTGGGTACATATCCTGAGCAACTGGCGCAGCTACATTTTGCTGAATAAATCAATCATCATTCAGGTTCGTTTGTATGTATCAATTTTTACAACAAAAAAAAAACCCGTCTGAAGAATGTCGAACGCATAGCATAACTACACTTGTAAGCTTGTATATTTAGATGAACAGAGAGAGAGACTCGTGTGGAGAGTGACAGACAGCGCGAAGTGAAACTGGCCGGCGCCAGTGCGTACGTGTGCTTTCGCACAGCCGCCTCGGCCGGGCCAGTATGGGCGTCCGCCCGGAGCAGATAAAACCCCTCTCCCCTCCAGCAGCCAGGCATCCGCGCTCCGGCTCACGGCGCAAGAAATCACGTTCTGCTCTTACTAAAATCACAATTATGTTTTTACTCGATGCAGACTCACAGGTAAGTAATTACACTGCTACTTTAATTTAAAATGTCTATTTAACAATCAATGCGTAGTGATACCGCTGTACGTCTATAAGACGATATAATGTTCAGTTACTGATGGGTAGTCACACTATCCAGCGCAGTATCGTTTTTCTTTGCAAGTAATCCGTACTGATATCACCTATTTTATCTTTGCATTCGCAATATGTTGAGCAGTTAGTAGATTTAATTAAATCTTATAACAGCTTTGGATGTTAATTTGTTTGGGTCACAAGTTTTTACTGTTATTTCAAAATCATGTGTGGAAGTCTGGTCTGTGGTCGTTTTTCCGTCCTTTTGGCTTGGTTTCTGCGTGGGCTTTCCTGCGCGTCTCTTGTGCAGAGTAATGCGTTTTTACGGCTGTGTGTCACTCCGATCAGTCACCTCGAGTGTCCACCCGCTCAGATTGACTGCCTGGGGATGCTGGTCGCGGCCGGAAGCGCCGTCAACTCCACCGGGCATGAGTCGGGACAGTCCCCCGCTCACCTGGCCGCCTGCGGGGGCCATGCTCTCCGCCTGCTCTGGCTGCTACATACGGGAGCCGACGCCAACCAGCAGGTAACGACGTCATCCAATTCTCCCCCATGGTGGGATCGAAACATCCAGGGCAGTAATGGATCATGTGTTTGACAAAACCTCCATCGGATTGATTAAAATGACAAAGTACAAAATAAAGCCAAGCAGTGATTTTAATATGGTAATTAGCTTAGCGGGACATTTTTGAGCCTTAGAAAGTGTGGACAGGCTGTGCTGTTCTGAGCCGTTTCTGTCCACAGGATGCGTTCGGCGAGACGCCCGTCCACAAAGCTGCCCGGGCTGGCAGCGTGGAGTGCATGGCAGTGCTGGTCGCCAGTGAGGCTCGGCTCGGGTAAGCGTGCTGCATCTCCGGCTGGGCTCTCTGTCCTATATAACATAGCCCCAGGGGCAGTGAGTCCTAATGGCTGACATTCTTGTGTTCAGAATCTGCAACCACGAAGGGAAGACTGCAGAGGACCTGGCGTGGGAGGCGGGCTGGGAGGAGTGCGGGCGACTCCTGGAGACCGTGAGGGTCAGCCGTCAGGTCGGCGGCCCCAAAGGGGATGGAGAGAGTGGCTGCAGGGTGTCGGCTGGACTGAAGAGGGCAGGAGAGAGCCTTAGGGGGCAGTATGAGAAGAGGGCACGGGACTGGTGACTGGGCAGCTGGGTGGTGCTGGTGTAAGGATTAGTGACTGGGGGGTGAGCCCACGCAGCCCCACCCTCATCGCGTTTGCTTCCATTGGACACTGCTCGGATGAGGGTGCTCCAATAGCGAGGAAACACTCCAGGCTAGAAGTCACAGGATTGGTAGAAGTTGAGCAGGGCCCCGCCCACACTCCCCAGCAGACATGCGGCTCGAAGCCAACTTGTGTAAGTTCCTGTTGATGACGGGGTGAAAATGGATACCACTGGAGCTTGGGGCTGAAGGGACATATGGCCCGAGGACACTGAAGACTGGACCCCCAACCAAGCCGAAGACGGCTGAGCTGCTATCACGTTAACTGGCTGATGATGGTGTCGGTGCCTGAATAAATTGGCCTACAAAGAGCCCCATGTGCCACTGGCCCCCTCTGCTGGTAGAAACGTGGTGGTGTTTGACTCCTGGTGGACTAAATTTAAACTCAACACCGCCAGTAAAGTATCCAGCAGAAGTGGGTAAAGGATTAACTCAGGACAGATACTATTAACATTTTACGCTTCCTGGTTGGGGGGGGAAAAAATCCACGAGCTGTTTGATAAACATGCTGCAGTTAATCCAATGAATAAAATAAAAAATAATTTTTCCTTTTCTGAAATGCTGTGTTTATTTTTGCCGAGGTATTTACAGATTGCCGACACAGGTGGCGCTCTGAGCGCTCCCTTCCTCAGACGGCCTTTGGTCTCTGGGGCAGGCAGAGGTTGTAATAGGCCCGCTGGTCCCAGAAGTCCATCCCCTTCCAACCGCACCAGCCCTGGGGGCACACGGCACGTTTTCTGGTGACCGACAAAGTCGGCAAATCGTGACAGAAACAGTGGCCAGTTTGGCATGAGACAATACTGATTCATGCAGTTCATTAAATCGGGAGCTGAGTTTGCGAAGTGTGAACTTGGCTGGATCGATAAGTAACTCGGTTAACCCTGGTCTTAAGAACCACAAATTAACATGGTAAAGTCAATACACTTCTTCTCAGTACAAAATGGTCACGTTTTACACTATAAGATACTGTAATACAGGGGTGGCCAATCTTATCCGCAAAGAGCGATTGTGTATGCAGGTTTTTGGAAGAACCTTTATCCTCCGTTCGAGTCGGAAGATAAAAAACGTCATGAAAAATGTTACTTCCTCTCGGATACATGCCTCCTTTCTGAAGCTGATGCCGGACTGAATTTTGTTATCTGGGATTCCCTTGTGACATCATTTCAACATGTCAGCTTTACACAGTCAACGGTAATTCTATTTTTACCAGGTATCAGGTTTTTACCAGACTTGTTAGCGTCTTTTGTTTGTAGCTTCTTTGCCTCTTGAAAAGAGAATATCTACTAAAGTACCATAAAGCTTTTAATGTGGGTTTGGCTTAAAATATAAAGCGACAACACACAGCAGCGTGTTCGTGGAGGCAGCCATGTTTGTTCCAAGATGTGTACCTCGGATGGGAGATCGGTCGGCCATGACGTCACGCACCTCGGAATTCACGACTTCGGAGAGATGATCGAACGCACCGTTAGGTCAACTGTTCAAACCCGGGTGTGAGGACCTTCAGCCAATCAGTCCTCTAATTAGCAGTGTTCTTAAGGTGTTGAAATGAGAACCCGCACACACAGCAGCCCTTTCTGGATAAGACTGCCCACCCCTGCTGTAATATAACACAGTTTCAAACCCAGTACTTAACACTCAGGTGGATGGCCGTAATCAAGTCGTACCTTTTCAATGATGACCTGCAAGTCCTCCCCACCGGTGTAGTGGGGGTCTAGGATAAGGAACCGGATATCCCCCGTAGTCTCACTCCACAACACTCCCAGGATGGTGTGAGCCAAGACACCCCCTCCTGTAGGTAGGGGGCACATAGTCACTAGCAGAGCAAATTCGATGTCCTCCTGGGACCCGAGCGAGAGCCTGCAGTGATCCCCGAGATGTTCGCGAAGGGGGGGGCGGGGGGGGGGGGGGTGAGGAGAGGTCCCCGATCATGATTGGCGTCCCTTCTCTCTGGAAGAGGGTGGCCAGCTCCCTGCCCTGGTTCACCAGCTCTGACCCCTGACTTGATGGAAATGCAGCAAGTCAATACTGAATGTTTACCCGTGTGGAGGATCCGAGCTCAGAAACCCGCACGGAGGGTGACGCCGGGCAGCAGGCCTCACCTCACGAAAAGGATCCTGGAAGTGATTCCCAGCAGCTGGTCCAGGACCGCCTGCACCTCGATGGAGCCGATCCACTGGCGCGAGCCCACGAAGGAGCTGGGTTTGTCCCCGACGTCCACCAGCGCCTGCGAGAACCACACTGGGGTAGGTGCCGGCTCTCCTCGCCCTGTAGCCTGCAGCCGGCGAGACGGGCTCCTACCTGCTGGATCTCCTTATGTGACGGGACCGCCCGCTCCGTGTACCCCTGCTGCAGGAACCACGAGCAGATGGTCTGCAGCGAGCGGTAGGCACAGCCCCAGCCACTGTCATCCACGTGATCTTGCATGTAGTGGTGGTAGCTATACACACCCTGCACCAGGAACGGCTGATAGAACAGGGAGAAAAAGAAACGGGCTGGCAGCCGGGATTCTCGGCATGGCCCGAGCAGAGCAGTCCACTCATCGCCGCAAACACGGACTAACCTTGGTGTCCTCCAGGGCTGGGTGACTGAGGGCAAGGTGCGGGTTCCTTAAATAACCGTCTTTGAAGGGTTCGCCCGGGAAATGGTAGGCATTGGCCCGTCGCAGGTATGGCCTGTCCTCGGGCAGCGCGAACCTGTCATGCATCTCCTGCGAGAAGCAGCGGCACGGCGGTTACGGAGCTGCTCTTGTAGCCTTGAGGAAAGTCTGTAACCAGACGTCCTTCAGTGGCAGCACCGAGGCTTCTGAGGTCCCACACGATCGCGAACGCAACCCAGCTCCAGAAACACAAAACAAGGGCTCATACGTATTCAGCGGCAAGATAAGCCACTGAAATATTTGGCGTTGAAACAGGTTATGCAGACACTGTGGTAGTATGAGAACTGGTCCAGCAGGTGGCAGCAAAGGGTAGCAGAGGATCTACTCAGAATTGATACTAGCCTTTCTGAAGGATTCCAGCTGGGTGTCAGGCACCCCAGAAGGGTACACCAAGGTGACCAGTCCTGTGGGTTCTGGGAGGAGGAAGTGGAAGGGCTGGGGGACGGGCAGGGAAGTCCCACTAACGTGCTGCAGGACAACACTCTCCATGTCTGTGAGCTGACTGCACAGCGCCCCCACCATGCGGGAGGACGCACTGCGTACGGCAAGAAGAAACTGTTGCAAATCATGACAGCACAGATACTGATCAACACAAGACGCGATAACTGAACAGCACAGACAGCAGGAGGCTGGTGTTCATACAATACACAGAAAACAACATCTATTAAAATTTATATATTAAATGTAATAATATCAAAAAAATATCGCGAAATATTTTCCATGGATGACTAGCTGGCACGTCTTTTGTTGACGTGACGGATTTGTTCCAGCATTTGCTGCCTTTTTTGTGTTTTCAGGCTTTACGTCTATCAATGGTCCAAAGTAAGTTAATAGACTAACAGTTATCCTCTTAAATTGCCTTTATTTCCATAGTTCCTCCTATAACGCCCATCTCCTGCCCACCCCGCAGACTGCAAGCCTTATGGAGTCTGTACGTACTCGCCGATGCCATCGTCCATTGCCGCCATCACCACGCAGTCCATGGGCAGTGCCATCTGTGCCAGGTGGTGCCTCGCCTCTCTCCAAGTCAGCGTGGGCCCGGCTTCCCGGCCCGGTTCTGTCAGCTCCATCAGCAGGTCGATGTTAATGACGGTCTAGGAAAGGTTTAATAGAATGAAATAAGAACTGGCACAAACAGGCCCTACCTTACAGGTACATGATCACAGCACTGACCTAAAGACCTGCATCCACAGCACTGACCTAAAGACCTGCATCCACAGCACTGACCTAAAGACCTGCATTCACAGCACTGACCTAAAGACCTGCATCCACAGCACTGACCTAAAGACCTGCATTCACAGCATTGACCTAATGACCTGCATTCACAGCACTGACCTAAAGACCTGCATCCACAGCACTGACCTAAATACCTGCATCCACAGCACTGACCTAAATACCTGCATCCACAGCACTGACCTAAAGACCTGCATCCACAGCTTCACAAATCTTGGAAAATAAAAATGGTTCCTTCAGGCATTTTGGTACTCATAACTCACAAACAGACACACTCACACACTGAACACACTCACTGTGTCGCCATTTCTTTTGTCCTTCTTTGACAACCTCTTGCCGCCATCAGGCTCACCAGACCTATGCAGATTGACAACAGTCATTCCAGGTGTTACTGTTAAACTACACAGCTAAACAGAACAACAAATGATCTGATCTTTGTTTTAATATTCTAGTGATGTGTAAATAAACAGTGAAACAAACATGCAGTATATGAATTGAGACTATAAGAAGCCACCTCTTGTCCATCGTCATCATGCTTACTTTAAGCGCTGAAGGAGGTCATGGAATGCTGTAGTTTCTGAGATCCCCTCGGTCGCCTGGCATCCTTTGTTCGGCCAGATGAACATGGGACTGTCGTGGAACCTGAAGACCAACGCCTGGGACGTGACCCTGGCGCGGACATTCTCGAACGCCCTGGACACGGCTTTCTGAACGTGTGACCCTACAGCAAGCAGGGGAAAAAGCACCCGAGCGTATGGCTTTCAATCGGCATGGAACCGCGGGGGGGAACCGTGGGGGAGCGCAGAGGAATACCAGCAGTGCTTTTCAGATACAGTGCACTTGCTTGTATAATAGGATGAGAGTTCCACTTTTCTATAAGGTTCTAAGCAGAGTTTTAATATTGTTCCAAGTTTCTGTTGTAGTACGAATTACAGCCCCAATGAGCAAATCATCGGTCTACGGACGGCAGGAATGGTGAATTTAAATTTGAGTGAACAGCAGAAATTTGGGATTTTATTCTTGAAACGGAAAAGAGATTTATTCAAATTTACCACCGATTAAACAGCGTCTACACAAACAACATATTAAGACTGACGGTTTAACATGTGTCTGTTTAAAGTACAAAACACAGAATGTATTTATGAACTTATAAGTATGAACCTAAAAGATACAAACATATCCTGTAAGGCAAGCTTTATGCATTAAACTATGGGGAACAATGCACACCATGTTTTATATGTATTTATTAATAACTGTATGGCGTGAATTCACCGTCAGTGACGTTACGCAGGACAGCGGGACTATTGAATGTGAAGTGCACACACACAAACACTGAAATTATTACTAATATGGAAAGATATTACAGGCAGAAAACTGCATATAAAGCTAACTTTACTGAGGTGTTGAGATTTAAACTTGGAATCAATTTCCGGAATATTTCAGTATAAATCCGCAATTGGTTCCGGCTTTTAAACTTTATGACACCACAGTGAAGTTACATTCAATTTTCTGCCTGTAATATCTTTCAACCAAAGAAAGCAGCACCCCTTTTCCAGATTTCTTTACAGGCTAATTTTAATATTTTTATGTTTGTATGTGCACTTCTTGTTCAATAGGGTAGCTGTCCTGCTTATATATTGCTTATTTATGTGTAATTTATTATTATGTTATCACGTATAAGAATACAGAAGGCAATGGTAGACAGATCAGATAGCTCAGACAGGAAAAAGCAGTGTGAGGTAGACCGGAGATAAACTGTGGCATGATGTAAATATTTTTTATTTATTTCACATTTGGCATGCAATGGAGATTATGGCTACTACAGTTTTTTTTGTCAGGATCCCAGTGTTGGGAAACGGCGTGTAGAATTGTTCAACGCGTTCATAACCCAGCCGACTACTGTGTGCGATCTGAAGGGACTGGAGAATGATTACCATCGGTACCATCCAGCAGACAGCGGAACTCCAGACTCCCCCTCGCCCGGAGGATGACGGCGCCGCGGTCTGACGCGACCTGAAACACGCGCAGCTGGTTAGCGAAGAACACCGAACAATCTCCCAGTCTGAAGCGCCACCTGACATGTAATTTTACCAGAACCGACTGCAGAAAGTACAGTGATTCTTTAGACAGGAAAAAACACATAACGTGTCAATCACACATGTCTCCTAAACACGGCTTCATAAGAAGCAGATCGGGTGTTAAAATCCACATACCATACTGTTTTAAATACCCACAGTGCGCACTGCCATCAAGTAGAAATCTGCTCACACTTGAATTTTACGTGTCTTTCCGCGAACGTCGCCGTTCGTTTGCGTCATATTCCCTTGCCCTTACTGGACACGTGGTTTACCAATGGAGACCGAGCAGTTGTACAGTGGCTGAGAGCTGGCTTTATGCCAGGTGTTATTTAAGTCATAGAACGGTTCCGTTACACTTGGTTTACAACGAGTGGTATGATTTTAACGCCCAGTAAATGTCAGCAGGAGGATGGTTTAGTTCACGAAACCGTTTATCCTAAAAAGGAGAACACTACGCGCCTGTAGTGGTTACAGACCGTAACATATTTAGCAGAAAATGTCGTTCATAAAAATCCCAGGAGAGGCGTTTGCTAAATCCCGAATTGTTACAACGTTGTGAATTAATTCATCTGCACCCCCTTCACGTGTTTAAATTATTGAATGTGAATAGATTGCATTCCTTGTAGTGTGGATGCTTTTAACATGAAAAATTACTGGACCTCTCTCCAGTTTATGTAGGCTTTGGCAATCTGATGTAGATTCATTGTATGATTTATGATGCAGTATGTTCTTTGTACTTTTCCCAGTTCCTGATCTTTAGACCAGTTCCTTATCTGGTCAATGGTGCCATCCCCGGTGTTGTCACATAAACCCAGACACCCACTCAAATCCTCGTAACTACATGGCTAGGTACTTGAATTAATGTGAATAACTGTCTTACTCAAAATCCAAAGAAAGTTATCTTCAGATTTTATTGCAGCGTCAGAGGTGTCATGGTTCCAGCTCCTTATTTGGAGTTTGCGAGAGGTGTGTTGCTTGGCGCTGGCACACAGAGTCACAGGACAGGGGGACCAGAATCCTCTTTGGAATTCCAAGCAGAAATTCCTGTACACGGCATGGAAGGGGAAGAGTGACACTGAAAGGACCCTACACGGCATGGAAGGGGAAGAGTGACACTGAAAGGACCCTAAACGGCATGCTGCATTGTCCAACATGGGGGCTGCAGCATGTCGACCTGACAACACAAACTTTTGTTTTGGTCTTTAAAACCACTTTTAAAGTGCACTCATAATTGAAAGATTGCAGGTACGAATCCCCCACCAGCAAGTCACCACTGAGGTACCCTGAGCGAGGTACCGCCCCCAAGCACTGCTCCCCGGGCGCTGAATCAGCTGCCCCCTGCTATGTCATGATGTCACATATGGGTTAAATGCAGAGGACACATTTCGTTGTTGTGCACTATGTGTTGTGCTGTGTCAACAATGACCACTGATCACTAATAAAATAGATAAAATTCTTTTAAAGAGATGCCAGAGATATTTAACCAGAATAAATTTGTGTATCTATTACAATATATGGATAAAACTATTGGGACATTGGCTATTACACCTACAGGAATTTTTTTGACTATTATAAATCTATAAGCATCAATATGGAGTTGGTCCCCCCTTTGTAGCTATGACAGCTGCCACTCTTCTGGGAAGGCTTTCCACAGAAGTGTGTCTGTGGGAATTTTTACCCATTCGTCCAGAAGAGCATTTATGAGGTCAGGCTCAGTGCCTGGATCGCAATCACCATTCTAGTTCATCCCAAAGCTGTGTGATGGAGTTGAGGTCTGGACTCTGCACGGGCCAGTCAAATTCTTCCACACCAAGCTCACCCAACCATGTCTTTATGGACCTAGCTTTGTGCACTGGGGCACAGTCATGCTGGTACAGAAGAGGCCTTCCCTGAACTTTTCCCACAAAACTGGAAGCATAACATTGTTCAACACGTCTTGGTATGCTGAACCATTAAAAATTCCCTTCACGGGAACTTAGGGGCCTAATCCTAGCCCCTGAAAAAACAGCCCATACCATTAAAACTCTACAACACAGTCAGGCAGGTAATGTTCTTACTGGCAGTTGCCAAACCCAGACTCGTCCATCAGACAAAGAGGCATGATTTGTCACTCAACAGAACACGTTCCCACTGCTCTAGAGTCCAGTGGAGGTGTTTTGAACCACTGCATTTGACGTTTGGTGATGTGAGGCTTGCATGCAGCTGCTCAGCCATGGAATCCCATTCCATGAAGCTCCCGGTGCCCAGGTTATATACTGCGGTTAATGCTAGGGGCAGTTTGGCACTCTGCAGTTACTGACTCGACAAAGCACTGGCAATTTTTATTCCCTATGCGCCTCGGTGACCCCACTGTCTTTTATGTGGTTTCTGTTGTACCACTTACAGTTGACCGTGGAATATCAAGCAGGGAAGAAATTTCACAAACTGACACAATTTGCAAAGGTGGCATCCTATGACAGTTCTGCACTGGAATTCACTGAGCTCTTCAGAATGACCCATTCTTTCACAAACGTTTGTAAACCTACATGGCTATGGTACTTGATTTTATACGTCTGTGGCAATGGGCCTGAATGAAATACCTGAATTCAGTTATTGAGAGGTGTGTCCTAATGCTTTTGTCCATAAGGTGTATGTCAGTGATGAGGAGGTTAAGGAATTCAGAACCGTCCGGCAATACTTAAAAGTAGAAACAGCTGTAATGTATGAGGTGGGCACCCCATATTTATTAGGGTTTGTGATATGATGTAGATATTATAGAGCATTAAGGTGGCCTCTGCTCCTTGGGGCCGAAGCCCGGAGCCCGTGGAGATGATCTGAGGGCAGGACAGGAAGGCGATAAGTAGATGGACCCGACGTTTCTTTATTTAGGAGAATGAGAGTGCAAAATACAGCAGAAAGCATCTGAACACAGGCACAGAAAAACAGCTGATGACCTCATGGGGCTTTCAAAAAGCCTTTAAGCTGTATTTGTGAAACAGCAAATCAGCGGGCTGACCGAGTGTGCAACCATCGTTGCAAAAACGCACGATTTGGCAAAACAAGTAAGCCTATGGCCCTTTCAAAAAACGGTGAGCTATTTTTGCAAAAAGTTAATTCTCTTTGTAGAACCGGTAGTTTTTAAGAATGTCTGTCCAATCTCATCCACCAATACATGGTAAATTGTTTATAGCATCTAAGAACCAGTAAAGCAGAAAACGGTGACACGGCGACAAACCAACATCAACTTAACAAACACGAGAATATGTTCCAGGAGAGGAAGTGTCATTCTCTGCAGGCTGTTTCTGATGTCATCGCTCAGAAGAAAAGGTGAGGCATTTTACCAGTGGTTCCATGTGTCCATGGAACACCTACCTTGGCCACTAGAGGGCACTGTGTCACCGATCTGGCGATCTGAAACATACTCTAACACACACTCGTATACACACTTTAGCCTCATGATTTTTCTACTCAGTTGCAGCAAATGCAGCAGGTTCGGTGGAAACAAGCATCGCAAACTGTGTCAGTATCAAGGAGTGTGGCGCAGTGCAGCGGGGCGGCCTGCTGGGGGTCCTACATGTTGGGGTAGGCGGTGATGAGGTCGTGCCCCTCGGGGGGTCTCGTCCGAGTGCGGGCGTGGGTCTCACAGTACAGCTGGCCCTCCACGAAGAAGTAGCCTTTCTGCTTCAGGTTCATGTCGCAGTCTGAGCACACAAAGCAGCCTGGATGTCGGAACTTGTCCCGGGCTTTTACCACGGTGCCCCTGTAGGGGGAGCCAGACATCAGCCTCCGGCCCACATGACCCTTCTCTGACCCTCAGCTGGAAGAGGGCATGTTGCTGCAGCGCAGGGCGGTACTCACACGATACCATTACCACACTTGTCACACAGGGGCAGCTTCTGGAGGGTTCCTGGGGATGCCGGGGGCTTCGTCACGGGCGCCTTTACCGTCCTGGTGACCAAGGGATGGGTGCCTGGGGAGAACGCGCACGATGGGCTCAGGAAATGACATGCGGCCATCAGCTGACGCCCGTCTTCAAGGCCCTGACACGGGCTTGTTATTTATCGTGTGTTGCTGCTATACAGCAAACATCCTGCAGGTGGGGCTGCCGTCCCCCAATCCCTGAGACGCTCACCATCACTGTCCACAAAATCCTGCAGGGCCTTGAAGGAGCTGGATTGGCGAGGCATGTGGGAATGCTCCTCATCGTCCTGCAGCATGCGGTACACGTGCGACTCCTCGATGGATGACAGACGGGAGGTTCTGCATGGCAGGGGACAGCAGGGGAATGAGCCACTGTGTGCACTCATACTCACACTGATACACACACTGACACATTGATACACACACTGACACACTGATACACACACTGACACACAGTCACTCACACTGACACACTGATACGCACACTGACACATTGATACACACACACTGATACACACACTGATACCCACACTGACACATTGATACACACGCTGACACACTGATACGCACACAGACAC
>JAODKE010000055.1:11309501-11323850 GCA_026779605.1 Mormyrus hasselquistii
TGAGGGGAGACACAGACACGGTGCGGGAGGACACAGACTGCAATGAGACACAGACGCGGTGAGGGGAGACACAGACACGGTGCGGGAGGACACAGACTGCAATGAGACACAGACTCAGCGAGGGGGGACACAGACACGGCGAGGGGAGACACAGACAGCAAAGAGACACAGATGCGGTGAGGGGAGACACCACAGCAATGAGACACAGATGCGGTGAGGGGAGACACAGACGCGGTGAGGGAGGACACAGACTGCAATGAGACACAGACGCGGTGAGGGGAGACACCACAGCAATGAGACACAGACGCGGTGAGGGGAGACACAGACACGGTGCGGGAGGACACAGACTGCAATGAGACACAGACGCGGTGAGGGGAGACACAGACAGCAATGAGACACAAACGCGGTGAGGGGAGACACAGACACGGTGCGGGAAGACACAGACTGCAATGAGACACAGACTCAGCGAGGGGGGACACAGACACGGTGAGGGGAGACACAGACAGCAAAGAAACACAGATTGCGGTGAGGGGAGACACCACAGCAATGAGACACAGACGCGGTGAGGGAGGACACAAACTGCAATGAGACACAGACGCGGTGAGGGAGGACACAAACTGCAATGAGACACAGATGCGGTGAGGGGAGACACCACAGCAATGAGACACAGACGCGGTGAGGGAGGACACGGATGCAGCATCATTAAATTGCTCGTGCTTATCGAGTTGGACAAAAAGCCACACTAAGAGGCAGTCAGCCACCACGTCGAAAGCTTCCAACCATCAAGCTAACTGGAAATGGCCTCCCCTCGAAATGTGGCAGAGGGCGTAGCAGCATTGATTTCGCAAAGGCAGAAAGCGCAGTAAACAGCACCGGTGTCGGCAGGGTGACGGGGGTGCTTTTTCCACCCCGCTGAGTGCCCCCTGGAGGGCAGTAGCATTCTCCTCGGCCAGCATCCGATCCGGAGATCGGTATGTTCCCAGAACTGCCTCTGACACACGAAAGCAGGACCAGCTGCAACGTGGATCTGGAGGCTCGGTGGGACCGGCTTTTGGCGGTGACGATACCTGATGCCAGGGGCACGGCACCACGGGGTCCATCTCGTCCCTTACCAGCGGCGGCCAGGTAGCACAATGACGTCTCAGGCTGTTTTTGTCCAGGATAGAAACTAAATCCCTTAAGAGATGGCGATAAAGCCCCTAGCAGCCTGGAGTATTGGCCAAACTGGACGGCCAAAAGCTTCCTCAAACACCTCCGGCGACGTCCCTTACCGTAAGCCCAGTCACTGCTGGTGACCCAGACAGAACCAGGCTCCCCGTCCCTCCCTGCGGTGGCTACTCCCCTCTCTGAATGGCCACGCCAGCCACCTCTCCTCCGTACTTCATTCTAGTCAGCATGGCCCCCGGGGGAGTGATTTATTTGGAAACGCAAAGCTCTTTCTGCCCAAGTGATTGATCACTGGACAGACCTGGTGGATCGATGCCGTCATCCTGCCTAAACGGGTGCGTGGGTTAGGATTGTTCAGCCCGATTGGCTGCAGGCGCCTGGTGCCCTGCTGTTAATACCAAAGCTCAGGAGCGTGATGAGATCTGATGTAGCGTGTCACGTGCGCCTCCCACAGGCTGGTCGGGTAATAGATACCCCTTTTCGCCACCTAAAGAAGGGAGAGGTCGTGCTTCCCCGAAAACTGTGACCCCTCACATCCCTGGCAACTTCTTGCTGATGACATCAGGCAAATTAAAAACAAATCTAAATTAACCTCTATTGCATATTCACTCATATTAAGGGACTTGGGGGGGGGGGAGGGGGGGGCGTCACCAGCGTTTGAAGGTTGTCCCACCCCCACCCAGCCCAACCCGATTGCCCTAGAAGGGTGGCCTTTCTCCTTGCCTCTTTTTGCCCCCCGCTATGCTCTCCTCTTGCCTCTTCTTGCCTTCCCTTTCCTCCTTCTTTTGCCTCTCTATAAGATGGGGGGAGGGACAATTCAGCCCTGTGGGGGGCCCCTGAGACCCCAACCAGGACAAATGATGGGAAGTTAGATGGATAAGCTGAGGTTCTGGATACTCACAGCAGGTGAGCTGCCACTGCTGCACTGTTCCGCTGGGCTGTAATTGCGGTGGCTGAGCCCTGACCCCACCCACTACTGCAGCACACGCCCTTGGGAGACCAAGGCTTCATCAGGATTAAAAGGCTAGAATGTACCACAGAAATGTGGGGGAGCGCCGTGATGGGAGGCTCTTGACTGTCACAATATGAAAATTAAACGCCGGAAATAAACAAGCATAATTTCTCATAGTGATAAAATTAGCGGCAACATGACATGTTTTCCCCACCGGGTCGCTGATGTGACGAGTGGGGTCTAGGCTGGTGGGGGGACCAGACGGTCTCCTGAACGTGGTGGAGTGGCGGAAGCGGCACGGATGGGATGGCGCGGTCTGGTGGAGACCGGCAGCTTTTAGTCAGCTCCTAGCGTTTATAGTTAAATGTTCTGGCTCTCTGCTGAGCCAAACGTGTCCTGCGCCTTGTCACCCTTGAGGGACATTACCCGTCCCGCCAGGTATGGCTCTACCCATGTGACCTAACCGGCATCCCATACGCACACGGCCTTACCTGCCCTCCGTGTCGCCACCAGTAACACTGAAAGAGAGCAGGTCCCTCAGTGTGTCTGCCCCAGGACCTGGCCCGGCCTGGGACCGGCTCCCCCAGGGCGCTGGGGCCAGACCCAAAAAAGGATGTGTTCTTCCTTCTTTCATTCCAGGCAGCTGAATATGTGCCAAGCTATTTATATGTGATGTTTTTGTGGGAAAAAATGTAGGCACATTAAGGCGGGGGGTTGGGGGGGGGGGAGGGTTCAGGTTATAACACAACCTATAGGATATCCATCATGACCTGACCTTTAAAGTGGGAAAAAGTCACACAGACACAGTCATTGGGGGCAGTGATTCACAGGGGGAGGGGGGCGGGGTTCCTAATCTGGGATTATAGCGGTTTGCAGCCCCACAGCCTATCACATGTCGTAAAGTCTGGAAAGACGGCATCACATGCTCAGATTAGCAGCCTTATACCTGAAGGCCTTTTCGTTCATGTACATGCAGCACTGGGCTATACAGCAGATATCATCAAAGGCTCAGCGCGCTAGTGAATCACCAGTCTGTTCCCTTGGGGAAGGTAAGGGAGCGACCTCCTTTCTGACTTCTCACCTTCCAGCTGTTATGTCATGTGACCTCTGACAATGCAAATCTATCTGGTGGTGGAACTGTGAGGTCAAAGGCTGCTACACCAGGGTGGCCTAGTTGAATCCAACCTGGGGGCATCAGGAATCCACCCGCAAGGCATCACGTAACTGGCTAATGGACATTGTGAATCCGGCCAATGGACATCGCAAATCCGGCCGATGGACATCACAAATCCGGCCGATGAACATCACAAATCTGGCTGGAGGGGGGGGGGGGGGCATCACATAACTAGTCAATGGACATTGCAAATCTGGTCGGTGGACATCGCGAATCTGGCCGATGGACATCGCGAATCCGGCTAGGATGGGCATCGCAGTGGGCTTTTTTGCCTCTCACTGCTACAGGATAATTACAGCATCACGCTCATCACGTGTTCTGTCTCAGAATTCCTGCACTGGGCAGAACCTGCTGCTCTGATGTGCACGGCACCGCAGAACCCAGCAGCTTTACCCAGAACCGGAGAGGCGGACCCAGACTCACGCAAAACCCGAACCTTCCAGAAGGGTCAGGAGGGCTGTTGGTCTCAACTTGTTCACGTAAAGAAAGCGACCTGGCTCACTTTCTAGATGTTTACATCTGATTAACAGTCTGCGATTGTGGACAGAGTCCAGACTCTTTAAGTGGCTACTGACTGCACCAGTTAGTGTATTAATATGGGTGCCTGCTCCCCTCCTGCCCTCCTCTCCGAATCCAGCAGGGGGCGTATCATGCCGGAAGGACCCTGAGATTATTCGGCCCACTGCTTTATCTTAGGAAGAAGGACATGGAGCGCCTCAGCCAGGAATTTGCCCTAAGTAATGGGAAGAGAGGCACACCTGCACGCATGGCACACGCGTGTAGGAATGTGGATGGGACTGAAACCCTAGACGGTGGTGACACGGTGGCTGAGACACAGCTGCGGTCACCACCGACATCACAGACCGGCGTCCGCAGGGCCCAAGCACCTGAACAGCAGGTGGAGAAGGTGGTGCATTGGGCTGGGGAGGGGGGGGAGGTAAACCGGTCACCAAGGGTGTAGCCAATCGCAGAAGGGGGTGTCGAATTTCATTAGCCCCGCCCACCCTGAGATTCACACTGACATGCATTCATGCACACACACAAAAGCCAGGCTCGGCTCTCGGCACGGCGGCCCCACAGGAATCTCCCCCACGAGTATCTACTTACGGGTTGTCAATGGTGCACCATTCAGGGGGGCTGCCGGAGCTAATGGAGTGTTTAACCTTAGGAGGCAAACTGCTGGGGGTGCAGAGTGAGGTGCCCCCCAGCATAGCTGACCTCTACCCTAAAATGGGCACCTGGAGGTCAAACTTCTGGTTGAATCAAAAACCCAAGTGCATAACTTTGGTTAAAACATTGGGCCGAGGGGGGTTGACGTCTCCACCCACTAAGGAGAAGATATGATTATTGGGGGGGCTTATATTAGATGGTCATTGCCCCCGTAATTTACACCCATGCAAAACCCCATCGTCACCCAGACACCATCAAATAATACATAATGCTATGAAACTCCACTCAGGCATGACCAGACGCCATTCGGAATTCTTGGATGTCAATCAAGTGTGATCAGATGGCTTCTAGACCCGACCAAACGCTCCCAGACCCGATCCAAGACAGTCCGCACATCATCAAACAAGACACATGGTGTTGCAAAGGGTGCTCCCTGCATCCTCTAAGTTGCTCCCCCCAGGAAGGAGGAAAAACTGCATGTAATGCGACGTCAGCGCCCCACACCGAAGTGTAAGGACAGGGGCCAGTGGGGGGTGGGGACAGTTCCGGTCCAGCCAGCGCCCCTGCAGGAAGTCAGCTCATCCTAGTCACTTAGCTAATTTCCTGCCTCCACACATCACACTCCGCCCACATTCCAGCACAAAGGGACACTCATCAACAACACAGACAGCAGGGGGGGGGGGGGCGTACTGGTTAAAGACACACCCTCCAAGGGCTAATCTGAGCATGACAAAAATGGGGCTGTATTTATAGGTAAAACTGCCAGCAGAAAACAAACAAATAAGATATATGTTTGAGCCAAGCAGAGACAGCAACGTCCCTCCTCTGCAGTTCGCTAGTAAACTGGTCATTTTTACACGGGTAACTGTGGTTGAGCGCGAACATGCGGCCACGTGGGAAAGAAAAGCGTCTGCGCAGATTTGCGAAAATCTACAAAAGCATCTAGAAAAGGCCTCTGAAAGCCTCATCTTTGAGGGATGCGCATAGTAGACGATGCCAGGCAGGGACGGCTTCATGCCATCATTCCTGAGTGCCGATCCCCATCACACACGCCGGACACTGGATATTTTGCCATTAGATAGCTAATCCATCCCCCCCCTGCATCAAATAAATAACAGAAAGTCAGCTGGGAGAGATCTTCCGCAATCGCCGACACCCTCGTGCCGACAGATTAACACACGGACGGTTCCGGCTGCCACCATGAGCAGGAGTCCCACAGGGCAATTGCTGTAAGGGTCGCTGCAGGTATGCCTGGTTTTACCTGTGATTTCCCATCAGCCACCGCACACTGTCCTCACTGCCGCGTGAAGGCTGTGGGAATGAGGGCAAGGTGAAGGAGGTGTGGCAAGTAGGCAGGGCAGGGGGCCAGGACAAGTGGGCGGGGCAGCGACATAGAATTCCGAATATTCGAGACGCCTGCCCCCTCTTGCCACACTGGGGCCTCAGATACTGGTTGGAGCCGGGGGTGGTTTTTAAAGATTCACAGAGGTCACCACATGTTTTTATGAGGTCATTGAGGAATGTTTTCAGGCGGGCAGCAACGCACCGAGGCGGCAAGTATAAACACCACTGATTTAACTAATTTATGAAAGCTTATTTAATCATGCATTGGGAGGGGAAGGGAGGCACGTACTGTGAGCGTAATGCTACGATGCCGATGGTAGCCCGCTCCGTGCGGCGTGCACTGCGGACGCCGGTCCTGGCCGGATATTCACAAAGACAGACGGCCCATGAGCAGAGCAGGAGGTTTAAACAAGCGAGGGAAAGCGTGAAGCCCAGCTGAGGAGGACAGTGAATGATTTCTGAGGGCTTACTGGTTAACGTCAGAGGCCGGGCTCCATGTCCGCACACAGAGTCCTCGGTGACCGCGTGACACACAAAGAAAATGATTAAAATAAAACAGCCCTGTGTATGTGTGTGTGTGTGTGTGTGTGTGGTAATGGAGGGGGGGGTGTCCCTGAGCCAAACTGGGCATCAGCAACACAAAGACAAACAGAGCGGCTGACGTCCCCGGGCCCCTGCATAGCCCCCCCCCCCCCCCCCAAAGGCCCCCAGCCCCCCCACCCCCAACACTGGGCCCTTCTATAGACCGCCTGGGGAGGCCAAGGTAGTAAATAGAATTAGGAGCCCCCCACCCCAAATCTTTTCACAGCCCCCATCCCATCATTGGCGATGGGCATTTATAACACCGGCCCCGGCGTCGACGCTAGGCAGCTAACAAGCTAAGAAGTGTTTCTGTGGCGTAACCAATGGTTACCAAGAGTCAGTTTCTGTGGTGTGCGCTGAGCACCTTCATCCCGACGGGAAGAGGGGTTTAAGGAATGCGAGCTAAGCGACGTCAACAAAATAGAATCGCTCACGTTTCAGGAGCGACTAAAAGGGATCAGTGTAGGACAACCACCTCAGAACTCCCGGGAATTGCAGAACAACAGTTGACTTGTGCTGGAGAGGAATTTACAGGACGGGGAATTAGCGGGCTGATATTTAACCCCACAACGATGGGGGCACCCCCCTTCATCCAATGAGGTCAAAGCAGAGCATTTACACCAATCAGAGAACTCCAGACCATTAACCTCCGAGATTAAACTTGTCGCCCAGCAGGTTCCATGGAAACCGGGCGGAATGTTCCAAACACATGGAACACTTGGGATTCCGGAACAACGGTCTCCAGCATTCAGAAAGGTCAAACGACCGGTGACCCTAAGGAGGGTTGTGTGGGAGCTCAGAGCTGTCCCAGGACGTTTAATCACGCTCGATCGGTCCTCTGCCATCCATAACAGTCCAAGAGATTAACCAAGTCAGGCTCATTGGCTGAGTCTCCTCACATTACAAAGCATGCTGCTTAAATAGTGCCCCCACCCCCCCAGCCCCGTGCAATGTCATGACACAGCTGTGACATCCTGGATTGGTTTCAGCACCCAATTCGTTATCTGCCAGAATATGATCCTACTTTCATCGCCCAAAAGAGCAGCAGGTTATAAACACAAACATAAATGTGTAATGCGGCCCTAAAAAGAGAGATCGAGGCACGGAGGCCCCTATATTTCACTGTCCAGATAATCATCTCAGTTGTCTGTGAGATGGACTGATGTCACGCTTACTGGAAGAACTGAAGACACCGGCAGTCAATCATGTTTACACTTAATGTCCAAGCTGGAAGGCAAAGCGTCTCACCTCTGTTGAGGGAACCAGTCTATAACGTCGCCCCCGAAACTCAACATGGCCCACGTTTAACAAGCTCCTCTTGGGAATTTCCCCGCAGACCATGTGGATGAAGAGAGAGACTCGGTCAGGACCACAGCATAAGACTTGTAGAGCAAAGTCAAGCTAACTTTGGTTGGGTGGTTGGGTGGTTTGGCTTTTGGCGTTGAAAACAAACACCACGACCATGCTGAAGGGCCCCTACCTTCCAGAAATCTGTCACCCCCCCGAAGAAAGGACACAACCAGACACGGATACTGTGGATTAGTGTCTGGTGGCAGGGCGGGCCGGGGGTCAAGCGGACTCGCTGTTTTCAGCAAGCTCCATTCCTAATCAGAGTTAGAGGCTTCCTGCATTCCAGCATGACCGCCCCCGCCTCCCCACCATTGTAGTTCAAAGCCAGTTAAGAGTGCTGTCATCAGTGCCCTGTTTTTCCTCCTCCATTAATATCCTACATGAACGTCCGCCCTCCCCATCGGAAATTCTTAGAAACAGGCCTGAGGTCATTCCAATCTTTAAGACATGAGGAAACATGTTGTGTTACTGGACAGAAAACCCATAATGCAAAGCGGCCTACGTTCTCCACTCTCAATTTCAGAGCTTTGGCAGCTCTCTAAAGCGGATGAAGCCCAACGGTGGAGCCCAATGAGGCCGTAGAGGCCTCTGCACACGCGAGAGAGAGGTGGGGGCAATTCAGACCCTGCAGTGGACCCCCGAGGGGCAACGTTGACTCAAGAGCCACCAGACTGGTAAAAGAACCCAACCTAAATTCACCTACCACTGCTTTTCCTCCCTGGGGCCACAGAGGCAGCGCACACTCCGACTCTCAGTGCCCCAAAAGACTCACCTCTGTGCCTCCAGAACAGAAGACCTCCTCTTCATGAGCAGCTGACACCCTTCAAGGCAGGATGTACCTATGTTCTCTGCCTCAATAAGCCCAGATGTATGGGCACCACGATGGCCAGAACTTCCCCGACACAAAAACGGAGGCGCTTTTCCACCACGGTCCTCCCAGTGCGACTCGCTGGTGGCTATTTGGTCGCATTCTCCGACACACCGCCTGCACGCTCGTTACAGATTTACCCAGTCTGTACCGGCTACTAATCCAGTCACAACCCAGTTACCCAGGCGCTCTGCAACGACTCATGGTGCAGGACTCACCAGCATGGCGAAGACAACTCTGAAGATGGCTGAATGTGTATATGTGTCACTCACCACACGTCAATCGTTGCTATTAGACCCCAACGACTTTGATCGGACTCCTTTGAGTTGCTTCTCTACCCTCTCTCTCTCTCAGCCTTTCACCTCCCCTCTCTCCTGACCCCTCCCCACCCCCCCGCCCCCTTGGAGGAGGAGGGAGGAGGATTTGCATTGACGTTACAGATTGACGAGTCTCGTCTTTGCCAGTTATCCAGTGACTTGGTTCGAGGGCCATCTCCAGAGGGATGGTGACATCCTTGCCAGTTATGGACTGGGAACGCCTGACTCTCCCTAAAATGGAAGTCAAGATAAGCCAGGGTGGAGGGGAAAGGGGGGGGGGGTGTTGCTGGGTGGCAGGTGCAATCAAATGACTTCAAGGGCCCCCTTCAGCCAGGTCAGAGTGCCCTGTGACCCCTGTCCCATCATACATCTTTATTTTAAGAAGGCGTAAAAAAAAATAAAATAAAATATAATCAGAAGCCCCCATTCTAAATTTTATGCCCCCAGTGCGGCATCTGTCCTCGCCTCTGTATCCTCGAGGATAGGAGAAAGGGAATGCCACCCTCCATGGATCCTCGGGTTACATGCCCCGTGAACGGGACTGCAGTGCACTCAGAGCAACCCGGTCCACAGTGACAGCCCCTTTGCCATTTATTTGAGCCGAAGACCAAGCAGGACACAGGAGGTTCCTTCGTGGCTTGGCTTGAGCTTACAGGTCCCGGAATCATGTTGGCCCAATATGGATCTACTGTGAACCGTGACGGCGGGACAGTCAGCGACCGTGGAGCGACCACAGCAGCTGCGGACGGTCACGCTCCTGTCCGAGCACAGCTGGCCCACTGTTCGCAGACGCGGGCCCTTCCTACACAGCCACATGAGGTTCAGAACCCCCCTGAAATCCCAAAGCGGCTCTGCAAGCTTATTAAAACTCGGTGGCCGGTGGCATCGTGGCCGGAGCTGAGAGCGCAAGGATGAAAACACGCCCTACTTCATGTGCGGGGTCACCCCGGCACCACAGGAGACGCAGCTGGGTGAGGTCCTTGCCCTGCTGGCCAGGAGACAAAAAACCAGCACAGCCCGAAAGATTTCAAAATAGGCAGTCCAGACCGGACGCCTTCAGCATTGAAACAGCCAGCAAGTGGTGTAACACTTAAGGCACTGAAGCTATTCTGACGGCAGAGAAGTGAAAATTAATACGTGTGGATAATGGCAAGATACAAAACATGGGAAATACAGCAACTACTCGGAATAATATTAATAAGAGTAAGGCAACAAAAAACGGTTCAGAATTGGCATGAAGCTCGGGCAAGGCGCCGCCTTCGGGACCTTAGCGCTGTCCTCTGTGTCCTTACAGCCCTTAATGTAAAAAAATAAAGAGGCCGCCTCAAAGCCGTCCGAAGCCGCACACGGGGCGGCAGGTCCGCCTCGCCCTCACCCGCATTCACGGTACCGGGATGTATTCCTCTCCCGTGAAGAATTTGCAAGAAAACAAATAACACTGCTTCGTTATTTGCTCTGTGGGACAATAACGGAGATGAATAAAACACGTCACATTATAAGTAAACTGGTCAATAACATAACCAGCATAATAAAACGCAAAGTGGCCCATTATTCCCTAAGCAGTAGTGAAACTCACCGGGCACTGGGACTCGATTCGTTAACACGCTTATGAAACTCACAATGTAGCGACTGTTAGCTTGGGGTTACAGTACATTAGCAGGAATAATACAAGATAAGAAGCGATTATTTCATAATCGATGCAACTGGGATGCATTTTTTCGCCTAAAACAGAAGATCTGAGGAATACAGATGCGGGCCAAGCTCTTTAGAAAAGGGTACAATCGGTCCATTTAATGTGCTTAATCGAGACTGAAGCCCGCCGGTACTGGGTCCTGCTTTAATTACAATAATTAATTACAAAATGTTTCTGTCCGCATTTTCCCCCTAAATGAAGCCACAGCATTACCCCGAAGCTGTAAAAGCTGATGGGGACGATCTTCATTAAATGGGGAGATGCACACAAAACGTGCGCGTGTATATTTGCCTGAAAAGTCAGACCACTATATCCAAATAATAATAATTAAAAAAAAGTATCGGTGTCTCAGTTTTGGCCAACGTATGTAAAATGAAAAAGTGTTAAACGCGTCTGACGGGTAATGGTGGCAAGCGGCCCCATATCACAATGTGTGAATAACGGCATGGGAAAAGGAAGAAAATCTACTCAGAACACAAACATATACTGGAAAATCCGGCTGTTAAAACTTTTGCTAGGCCTACAAACAGCGAAATATTATTATTTATATTCTTTGGCAAAAAGGACCTGTTTAGAGAAACATAGTAACTAAAAGCTGTTTCCCACATAATGGAATTTGATGTCGTAATGGCACTTGACGGATGTACCAACAAATTGGCTTATTGTGAAACAATGTTGCTGTACTGTAAAGTGTCACCCTTAGGGGTTATTTTCAACACTGTCTACCGGCAAACCAAATTAATTCCCCCTGCTCAGCTGTCGTCTGTATTTATTTCCATTAAAAGGTTACATTGTGTCTGTGAACCAAAAGAGCTTTTATTTCTCCGCAATCCATCGAGTAGACCCCGCCCCATCTGTACTATAAATAATTAAAATTTTTAAATGTAAAAAAAAAAAGCACCGAAGGATGTGATTAAATCCGAGGCAGGTAGCCGCAGACACGGCAGGTAGCTGCTCTGTTCCTCTGCCATCAATACAAGCGGCGCCTTTGTTAAAATAAACTGTGTCACGGCAATATAATACTGTAGTAAGCAAATGTGTCGGCTGTCTGCTCCGTGCCGTATCATTTATGAACCCCCCTGTCCCCAAGCTGCCGCTTGCTTCACACTGACCGCATTCCGGTGACACCGCCGCGGTCACCTACATGCATGCGGTCCCACACAGCGCCACGACTCTCCGCATCCCCGGTTTCCCGCGAGGAGGGGGGGGACCGGAAAGGCGACCGCCGCTATCCGCATTCACTGCAATGCCGCCGCAGCTTACCTATAACCGAACACGGAGGCATCCAGGGTGGGGGGAAACGCGCTGCCGGTCGGTTCGATCCCCGGAGAGGAAGCTGGAGCCGAGGCGCCGGGATTAAAGGTCCACGCAGATGTGGGGTCGTTAAAGGCGGTGCGCAGCGCCTCGGAAACCATACACCTGCTCCCGCGTTTGTGGAAAGGGTCCAAATAAAGTGGGGGCGCCCATGAGCGATGTCAGCGCCAGGCAGCACCCTCCTTTCGGGTCAGTCGCTCCTCAGCAGAGTTGGACAGCGGTCGGCATAGCGTTGCAGCAAAAGGGGCTCCGGTCGAATGAAAGCGCAGCGCCGCGTCGGCGAGCTCACATTTCCCCGCATCCTACATGCCGCCGCACCAGCGGGTCAGCAGCGTAAACAGACAGGCGTGTTACGTTGTCGCGATCCGGTCCGCTTGACTTCACCCGCCCGCCCGCAGTCAGGTTGGCAGGATCGCCCTCCTGTGCCACTCCGTGCAAAATGGCTGGTGGACTGAGCCCCGCCGCATGCAGCTCATTGGTTTTCTGTAGCCATGGAAACGATAGCGGGGAGGGGGGGCATGGCTGACCCGTGCGTGGGGGGCGGGCAGTGTCCCACCTTTCCTTGGGCAGCGCGAATTAAATGACTTTAGTCGCTTTAGTCAGGGAAGCGCATGAATAATAAAGGCGCCACGCGTTCATCGTGAAGGTTTACTGCGGACGCGGGAGTCCTCGCGGGTATCACACCGCACTATCACGCGTTAGGAAACGGCGGACCGGTCCCTTATACCGCGATAAACAAATGCCCCTAAGGACACTAATATCGACCAAAACAGTACGGTATTGTCGGAAACATTAATGCCCTAATTATTAACGGTGACGTGCGGGTCCCGAGAGACCAGGGGCGGCCAAGAGCGGATTTCAGAGATATTTGGCAGATGCAGTGAAGGTGAAGTCCGGCTGCCGGGTTTGTGCTTGGCTTCGTAATGAAGCAGATCGCTGTGTAAAGTTCCCGTCCGCAGCCTGCCTGATTACATTCATTATTTAAGCGGAAGAAACCGGACCACTTTACAGCTGCAGCTGTTTTTACACAAGAGAGTGTAGCTAATGTGCTCAAGTAAATGAACCCCTGCGTTATAACAGCGCACCCCCCCCAGCCCATCCAGGGACAGGGATCCGGACCTGCTGGCTTTTCACAGGCCATTACCAAGGTATCTGAGGCAGCCTCAAACCCATGAGCAGGTACAGAAATAAAAAGCGGGCTCTGGCAGATATTTGGAGGGGGGGGGGTCATCTGTGACCCTGGTGCTATGTCCCCTGGAGGCGGGGGGAGTTAGGGTATAGGTTGGGGGCCCGATGTGATACGCATTCATTGGACCAGACCCTGTAGCGGTGCCCAGAGCCCTCTGCAGTGGTCACAGTAGCTGGGTGCAGACCCCTCGCATGCTGGGTCAGTCTGCGCCTCGACCTGCTTTAGCAGAGCTCTCTCAGAAGGCTTTTCCTGTTATGGCCAGACTGCGTTCGCTACATCAAAGGGAAGGAGGCGATGTCCAGAAAGCCGGATCTGTGGGACACCGTTAAACGGATCAGACACGGAGACAGAAAAAGACTTAAACGATAAAGGCAGATAGAAAAGACATGAAATAGTGCATTTTAATAAAATCTTAAAAAACTGTGTGTCACTGACAGAAAACAGAATGAATTATTATTATGAATGACTATTATTATTATTATTATTATTATTCATAATGCTACTACAAATAATAATGATTCAGAAACAGACAGTCGTTCAGTATCCTGATTCCAGCTCCCATTCCGGGTCTTTCTGTCGTGAGCGATGTCATCCCTCCCCAGCTGATGTTTTTACATTATTAATAAAATATCATTAAAAAATGAAAACCTAGTATCAGAGCCGTTATTCAGAGCGGCGCAATGAAGCGCCTACTTCATTAGTAAATCGGATATTCTGCTGGAAAACAAACAAAATCAGTGTAGGTGAACTTTACCCCTGAAAATTTCCAGAACGGTGCGGTTTAAAGGCTGGGTCTGTGACGACTGTGCTACATGTTGCTCTGTTCTTTTTTTGGGAATTTAAGTGCGGTATTTATTTTTATGATATCACCCACTGTCGCCCGTATTGTGGCCAGAGATCCCCTTACGCATCTCTCATCTGTCTGCTTAATTAAGGCCGCCGCTCCTTTCATTTTGGCTTCACGCTGTGCTGCACCTACCAAACACTCCCCAAATATAACCATCTTCAGCACTGACCTTTTCTAGGGTCTGCTCTGTCTCCGGTGACATCCACCTGCCATGGAAACCAGCGGGCCGTCGAGTGGCCGGCCCTTGCCGGCACTCTTATCCGCCTCGTCTGGTCTGCTCCGGTCCTGGCGTGGGGGGGGGGGGGGGGTCTCTGGGGGCCGCCTGGGAAGTTCTGGCCTCTGAACATTGCACACGATATAGAGGGGCTAGGCTGTGTTCACA
>JAODKE010000055.1:11326935-11345774 GCA_026779605.1 Mormyrus hasselquistii
CCTCGCCGTTGACGAGGACCTCGCCGGCCTGGATCAGGACCTTAGCCTCCCCCCCGCTCTTGCTTTGTGGGGGGGGGGGGGGGGGCTTCTGTTTTCTTGTATCACTATGCAGCTGAAGTGTGTCACAGCCTAAAGTGAATGTAGCTGATTTGGGGGCTTTGGGGGGGGGGGGGGAGCACTGGGCTGATGGGAGCCCCTGGGGGCCAGTGTGTCCCATTTCAAAAGGGTGAGTTTTAATTTGCTCCTTAGATGCGTTTTCGGGGGTCATTATCTCAGTGACAGCTTCTGTGTAGAGAAGCCATTTTCACACCCGGGCAGACTGCTCATTCAGTTTAGGCACCGATAAAAGGAAAAGAAGGAAAACAGAGACAGCATTTCCTCCTCCGTCCGTCCATCCATCCATCCTGGACCTTAAATTGTCCACAAAGACATAATTATTTTATTATAATATAATAAAATTATAATATTAATATTATTATAATGATAAATTCATATAACATAATTTATTAGACTTTCAATACACTCTACTTTCTTACAGTGCCGGCTGGCTAGCTGTAACTCTCCGATTGTCACCCGCTGGTTGTGACCCACCAGCTGTGACTCGCTGGCCATTACCTGCCGGCTGTGACCGACTACCTGTGACTCTCCAGCAGTGACTCCCCAGCTGTGACTTGCTGCATAACTACGGAACCCGCAAACAGGCAAACAGCAGCTTCCTGCAATTATCTACGGCACCGTTCCCACAGACATAGCTCCAGCTACCGCCCCCCCCACCAAACAGACACGTGACACAGTGCTGAGAGAGTGTCAGTAACCTGGGGTTGCAGGTTCAAGTCCCAGGGAAACACACCGCCATCAGATAAAAATGTCCTGCTGCGTGAACGGGCAGCTCAGTGAATCTGGAGGTTACTTGAAATTTAATTAAATCATTTGGCAAGTAATAATTATTTGTGTATGAATTTGGCGACACGGTGAAATTGTGATAATATAAGAGCTCCCATCAGTGGACACGGGGGCCAGAGGGCGGGGCCAGGCGGTCATCGAGGGGACAGCCGTCAGGGAAACTGAAGGGGCTGGGGCAAACGATGCCCCCCCCCCCCAAATAAAGTTGATACTTCCACACACAAAAATGTCTTTATCATTTTCACTTACTTACCCAGAATGCAATGCATAGAGCAGCCTGGTGATAGGATGACCAACGCTGAAGCAGGTCTTGCTCCCGGCTGCTCTGTAGCCCTCAGTGCTCAGACATACCAATACTAATGTTTCATCTGTCAGGGTTTGTGGGGACTCTCCATTCATTTCTATGGGGAAAACTCTAATCCCAACATGGCGACCTTAACCACAACCCAGCCCCGACCTTAACCATGAGTAACCAAATTAAATATGAGACTTTTGTTCTTTTCCCCATTTTTTTGACTGCATTCACAGACCTTTCATGGGACTTGAAAAATGCTCCACACAACATCAAAATGACAGGTTTTTACCACATTGTGGGGAACATTTGGTCCCCACAATGTAATATAAACATTATTTACACACACACGCATTCTCAATCCCCCAAGGCTGAGGAAGCCAGCAGCCCCCCCCCCCACACACACACCACACCCAGAGCAGCCTAAAAATAACCTTCCTGCCAGAGCCACACAAAAGGTGGAAGGCAGCCGCTGAATTATTTACGTGTGCTTAAGCCATGAGTGGAAATAGCAAGAGCAGGATCTATTCTCAGGGCGTGATGCAGCTGACGGGCCGGGGTGCTGACGATCTGCGGCTTTCTGTCATCCTGAGTCCATGCTGACATTAAAGAGCAGCAGTGAGGACACTTGCTGCTTACTGCTTCATTCCTAGAACTGAAAAGATGTGAAGCCCTGGGGTGCTTTGTGCCCCGAGAGCTGTGCTAAGCCCCGGGGCGTTGCCTCTGCATACAACCTTCCTCAGGAATTCCAGGTTTCCCTGTTTTCAAGGTCCGGTTTGCCGATACAGGACGAGGGCTACTCTCACCTTACCAGCTTACCGCTGCTGAACCCCACACCACATGTGTCTCTCTTCTATTCTACCATCATTTAATCCTTTTCTCACTGTCTGTATTCCTCAGTCACTTGCTCTATCTGTCCTTTTCACCCTGTCCTTTTTCCATCATCACTCACTCCTTCTCAACCTTTCACCCCATGTCCTTATTCATTCATCTCTCACTCCTTTTCACCCCATGTCTTTATTCCTCCGGCACTCACTCCATCTCTCCTTTTCACCCCATGTCCTTATTCCTCCATCACTCACCACTCCTTTCCTCATCACACTCCTTGTCTTCTTTTCACTATCTGTCATGGGGGCGGGCAGCTCGGGTGCGGGCACGGGAACGGGGCATGGTGTACAAAGAGGTGGACGATTCACTTAGAGCTCAGGAACACAAATGGTGTTTATTAAATAGAACAAAAAAAGAACACAAGAAAGACCAAACAAAACAAAGGGACCACGGGGGGTCTAAAGTAAAAGGGATAAACTAAAACTAAACAACAGAAACCAGATAAGCACAAGAGCAACAGCAATCAAATACTGTACAATCAGCAAAATCACAAACAACGAACCACTGGGGAACAAGACAGAAGCAGGAACCAGGAACTAAAATACTAAGGGGATCAAAATACAAAAACAGGGGAGGTGGGATTCAAACACAAGACAAAAGGTTCACAGACAGCCACGTGGTTCAACACCTTGAGCCACATGGCCAGACAGGTAACAACAGGGAACAAAGACAGAACACAAAGAACGGGATGACCAGCACCACCTGCTGGCCACACGGGGAAGGGACACAGTGAGACACAGGGGCTGACCCTGACACTATCTGTATTCCTCCGGCACTCACTCCATCTCTCCTGTTCACCCCGTGCCTTTATTCCTCCATCACTCACTCCATCACTCCTTTTCAGTCTGTCCTTTTCCTCCATTACTCACTACTTGTCTTCTTTTCACTGCCTGTTCTTATTCCTTCAACACTCACTCCATCACTGCTTTTCAGCCTGTCCATTTTCTCCATCACTCCTTTTCACCCCATGACCTTATTGCTCTGTCACTCACTCCATCTCTGGGCTATTTGTGCTGTGACCTTGATTATCTCCCTTAATTAGCCCTCTTGTTCTGGCTGCTGCCTTAAATCCCCTGTCACCTTTGCACAGCTCAAACGGTGACATGGCGGCTGGACAGACCTGGAGGGGCTGCGAGCGGCATGAGCCGGGGTTACGTAACATATACACAGGCAGTCCCCCCCCCCCCACAAAGATGCTGCTTATCCTGGCTGTTTTTTAACCCATCTCTGTGCAGTGTAGGCTCTATACTGCAGAGAGCCTTATAGACTGCGTCATTAGCTTAATGTGCTGTTAAGTTCATTGAGGAGCCCAGTAGATGGATGTGTCCCAGACCGCATAAGCGGAATTAGCCTGAAGTAACAGGCATGGGCCCCCCAGGCACTCTGGCTTGAGCAGGGACCCAGGCTTGGCCCTTACATGAGCCAGGAGGGGTGATGGCCATCCATCCAGGACACCCCTTTATCCTAGGCTCAGTCAAAAACACTCCGCTTACATTACCGTACCACCACCAAGGAGTAACTTTACTCCGTTACCTCCACAGCCCACTTTTTTTTTTTTATGGTGTTACATCAGGTTCCTCACCGTTCGGTTACACAAGCATTTCCCTGGTTATGTAATTCCCGCAATTGAAGGACAGATGCTGATTGGCTAGCCAGGGTAATAAGTGGTATTTATGGGGAATGGATTTGCCTGGGATTTGGGAGAGATGGTGTAGTGATTACGTGTATTAGCTGTACCGGTCTGACCGGAGCCCGTGATTTCCAGTTCTTTGTTCTTTATCGGCCCTGCTAATCAGTGAATGTAATACAGGATTGACGTCCAGGCCCGTGACACAATGCCGCCATCTATTGTTCAACATTTTAACTACAGATTTTGTATTTTCCGTATAACCGTATTCATCCCAGTTTCTGCCATATATACACTGCCCGTCCAAAAAAAAAAAAAAAAAGTCGCCATTTGAATTTTTCGTCGGACCGCCTTTAGCTTTGATTATGCCGCACATTTGTCATGCCATTGTTTCTACAGGCTTATGCAACATCTCACCCTTTATTTTCATCCAGATTTGCATTCATTTCTCACCGAGATCCTGTATTGACAAGTGAGTTGAACCACTCCATAAAGTCTCCTTCAGCACATCACAAAGACCTTCAATGAGGTTAAGGTCATAACTCTGAGGTGGCCAAGTCATGCGTGAAAATGATTCCTCATGCTCCCTGAACCACTCTTTGACAATTCAAACCCAATGAATCTTGCCGTTCTTGTCCTGGAATATGCTCATGCCAACAGGGAAGAAGAAAATCCATTCATGATGGATGGAGGTGTAACCTGGCCAGTAGATTCAGGTACTCAGCTGACTTCACTTTATTGCTGCACAACGTTGCTACGTTGCTGAGCTGTAATAATTATCCAGTCATTGGCTCTTAAGTATTTGCTGATATAAATTCAAAAGGAGACTTTTTGTCGCCTTTTTTATATACTGCCTAGGTTTACTTTTATTTGGCGGTAACATTTAGCATACAGCGAGACCAAGCCACCCGCCACCGACGCGGTTACTGGAAACAGTGCAGGTCCTCTCCCTGTCTACCCCTGATCTGTTACAGCACCCGAAGCACCAGGTTTTTAGGTCATCAGTCTTCCTGAAAGACAGAAACCAAAGCTTATAGTCAGCATTAGATTGCATGTACCTGCTAAAATCACGCGACCGCGTGACGCCCCGTTAACGTCATTAACTACATACTTCCCATACTTTCACGCGTTGCAGACAAAATCTTCATTATATAATTACAGATTCCTTTCTGAGGCGCGTAAAATGCACACTACTAGTGTAGAGTAATGGTGAAGGACAGGGGTCCTGCTGGTTAAGATTGCTTCCGTTGTACCTTTGAATAAAGCAATGTTTGGAAACTTAATTGATAAAACTATATTGTAGTGCGTTGGCTAAGAAATAAAGGCACTAAAGAAGGTGATGCAGCAGATCGGCCCAAGTACAGGACTGGGATGCTGAAGGGTGTGAGGTCGAAGCCTGGATACCGTCCTGCTCAAGGGTTATTTAGTCTGAACTTGAATTACACAAGCGAAGAGAGCCGTCACGGAAAGTGGAAGTGAAACTCGAAATATTTAATTGCTTGTCTGTAGAGAGGATATTCGAGGTGCGAGTATAAAACCCATCCTTAAGTGAAACGTGTAACACAGAAGGACCCAATATGTAGCCGCGTCAAAGGTCCCGTGATTCATTTCCCACAGACACGCGTGAAAAGGACCGTGCCAATTATGTGCGAGATCCCCACCATCTATGCAAACGTGACATTCGAAACGAGTGGCCTGTAGTTCATTTTTAGGTTTTAATGGATTATTTGAATGCCACAAATCGCTTCAAAAGACCTGCAGGTGGCGTAGTGGTGAATGCGGGGAAGTGAATTAATTTATTACGAAACTGAGCAAATCATGGCACCAAGGAAATAGGGAACATGACAATATATCCCCTTGATTTAGTTATTTTAACTCAGTCTCGTTTTCACTTCTGTGAATATATTGTTGCAAAGGAACCGACGCAGACAGCAGAGCCACGGCCGACTCGGTCTCGGATCCTCGGCCGTGACGCAAAGTAAAGTGTCATTAGCCCCGCCTTATCCTCCAGCGCACCCTGTGCGCCTTTATTAATGAGGTTTTTTACTGCCAGCGAGGTAGGTGTCATGGTTATTTTATATGCAA
Organism: Mormyrus hasselquistii; assembly: GCA_026779605.1. Classification (NCBI taxonomy): domain Eukaryota; kingdom Metazoa; phylum Chordata; class Actinopteri; order Osteoglossiformes; family Mormyridae; genus Mormyrus; species Mormyrus hasselquistii. Next base: position 11,332,731 of record JAODKE010000055.1, read on the forward strand.
AAGTTACACAATTCTAATCAAATGACATCGATTAGAGTGCCTAAATTAAAGTAAAACTTACAGTAGCTGCAGACTTTCATCGTTAAATGTGTATTAGATCTTGTAGGTGTTTAAGAATATATTCAGATAAATCTCCGCCAGACATTGGGAAAGTGATACATCATGTCTTCTGATGTCGCCGTGATATGTTTTTCCGTGTGAAGATTACGAGCAGTTCCTGTTTCTAATTTATCTCAGTGCCAATTCATATCCGTACATATATGTATACTGCTCATTTCATACAACGCCATTCTGAGCTTTTTTTTAACCCCGAAAGTACCCATGCTATTGCCACCTAGAGCATTTATTTGGGGAATCGATTCCAATTTCCAATTTCACACCACTTAGTCTTCAAGCCTTAAAGTTACATTATAACACGTTAGGCCTATATGTGGAATATTCTCATAATATGATTATTTGTAGGTGATGGATACAGTCTAGGCTACGGAAGTACTAGGCTATCTGAGGTGAAGAGGGCGGAGCAGTAGAACACTTAAGTCGGTATAGGCTTGTTTTAGGAGTCATCATATTAGTATATTGTTGCATAACATTTGCGACCTCTAAGAGTGAAGCGTTATTGCAGAGATTGTCTATGCTCAGCTTCCAAAGGTCGTCCGACTGTCCGCAACAGTTGTGTAAAAAAAAAGAAAAACACCCCGTGTCTGGTAGCCCTGCAACACGATTAGTGTAGTTTTACTAACACTATGAATCGATTTAACGTAGACAGTGTGTTAAATATTTTTTTCTTTAGAGAACAAACAAATCTCTGACATATACTGTGTTTATAATGTTTTATATTTATGCCAAATGTTTTATTCCAATTAATTTTTATAAAATATAAAACGAATTACGAAGAACTTAGTATTTACTTCGCGTAACACTTAATGTTGAATAAAAATAAACTTTTCCACATTCAGAAACTGCAGTTAGTTTAATGCGTAAACATTCCTTACAGCCACACTGCGCTGATGCATAATTTAAATGATCTTGTATAGCTGAGCGCTATAAACAAGCAATACACGACTAGCGCTAATAAATAATAAGGTATAGCCATATGGGAAATACCTCGTTTGGGTGGGGGCGCAGTGGCTAGTCTGTCCACTCACCACCCGCTGAAAGTGAATGGAAACGGGGGGGACTGATAGGTTCTGCATGAAAGTCTCTCCGGAAGAACCAAGACTCTGCTAGCCAGCAAACACGTTAGCTACGAAACAAAAATGAAACTCAAACCTAATGTTAGTGCTTCTAACAAGATGGCAAGAACAATTTAGGTACCTGGGATAAAACGAGCCCTTTACCACTGTGTAATGTGATGGGATTTTGAGCCTTGAAGGTACCCGTCGTAGATGACGTGGCAGAGGATGGCTGTGGATTTTGGTTCCGGAATTAACTACGTGTTGTGTGAGAGGCACGAGAAAGTGTTCATTAAAAACGGCTCTAAAATATAACGTCGGTTGTCCAGCCTCCAATATATAACACCCTGAACAGTGACAAGCGATCGACCTGCGGTGTGCGTCATGATTGGACAAATATTTAACGATGTTTGATACTTGTTTTGATACATGTAGCTGTAGATATTATTATTATTATTATTATTGTTATTATTAGTTTATCCCATATTTAAGGTTAGGGTTAGGTACTCCTCTTGTTATTCGGTACTTGGAGCCTTTTACTCCCCTTATTATTCAGTACCGGGTGCCACCACTCCCCTTGTTATTTAATACCGCGTGCTGGTACTCCCCTTGCTTTTCAGTGCCAGGTGCCGGTACTCCCTTATTAGAAGATACTGAGAGGTGCCAGAAAAACAAAGAGGTGCTGATACTGAGTACCGGTGAGTACTGGGCCACTTCAAGCATTGGTTATGTGATCCTGTATGTGTCGCATGAACAGTGAGTTGTTATCCTGTCATTCTTCAGTGTGAGTGCCGCCATGTGGAGAGATCTCCTGCTCCTCGGAGGTTTTCTGCCCCTCTGCTCTGGCCACAGTGAGCCCGGGGGGGTGGGCTGTCGCGTGGTGAACCAGACGGCCGACTGCAGCCACCAGAACCTCCTGCAGATCCCTGACGACCTCCCCGGTAACCTTACCGGCCTCGACGTGTCACACAACCGGCTGCGGAGTCTGAGCGCGGCGGTGTTGGGCCGGTACCGGGAGCTGCGGCTGCTTCGGGCCGGCTACAACAGCGTGCGGAAGCTGGAGGCGGACCTGTGCCTGGCACTGCCACGCTTGACACAGCTGCACGTGCAGCACAACGAGATTTACGTCCTGCGGGAACAGGACCTCCTCAACTGCTCCAAGCTGATGGAGCTCAACCTGACCTCCAACCGGCTGAAGCTCAAAGGGGAGCCCTTCAGGCCGCTGAAGGTGAGCAGGCCTGCCGCCCCTCTGGGATGCCCCTCAGCATTCAGGTGCTTGACAAAGCACCTACACACTTTATTCCTTCGCAGAACTTACAGGCCCCCAGAGAGCATATAAGATTTCATACACACCTGGGCCATTTCCCTTAAAACGTACATTTATTTACATTTGCAGAGCAAACTTCTGCACCATTTCCATTTTGCATCACTGGTGAGCGATGTGTGGCACAGTGGGTTTGGATACTATGCCTGTGATCAGAAGTCCGCCGGTTCAAATCCCAAATGACTGCCGGGCCCTTTAGCAAGGGCCTTAACCCCTAAATCACCTTTCAAGAAGTCCTTACCAGTCATCAATAGCCACTCTGCTAGCAAACACCTGCTTGCGCACATCTTCTATAAGCAACCATCACTACGTGCTCCTGGTATCCCGGTTATCTGTCGCATTCGTTATCTGTAAATGCGCAGCTCTGGTGTATAGCTCCTTAACTAAGATGCTGCCCGATGGCTGCAATGTGGGGCTGCAGCGTGAAGGTGCCATGTATTTGGCAGAATCTGACGTCTCTGGACGTGTCGGTGAACGGTTTGGTCACGGCTCAGCTGGGGAACTACGCACAGCTGTGGAGTCTGGAGCAGCTCTCACTGTCGGGGAACAAGATCCGCACCCTGAAGAAAGACGACTTCTCCTGGCTCAATGAGTCCTCCGTCCGGGTGCTGAGGATGGCCTCGCTGCCACTCAGTGAGGTCAGTGTGGCTCCCACTGTACATACACGCTCGTTCTCTCTTCGGCCCGCCGCTTGACCATTACTCTGGCACTTTGTGGTTCTGTCCTCTCAGCCGAGGTCACGATGTCACCATCTCCTATATGATGGTACGGTAACCCCACTGTATCTTCTGCCCACCTACAGCTGACACCGGGCTGCCTGAAGCCTCTGAGGGGCCTGCAAGAGCTGGTTCTGGACCGAAGCAAGCAGGGCCAGCATCTCGTGGAACAGCTTTCGCGGGAGCTGGCGGGTAGCACCATCCGCTGGCTGTCGCTGCAGAACGTGCAGCTCGTCTCTGTCACCGACACCACATTTATGGGCCTGCAGGACACCAACCTCACCTCCCTGGACCTTTCCCACAATGGCATGAGCTCCATCAGTTCCGGATCTTTCCGCTGGCTTGACTCTTTGGAGGATTTGTCACTGCAGGGGAACAATTTCTGTCATCTCACCAAGGACACATTCACAGGGCTGGGGAACCTGAAGTCACTGAAACTGCAGAGGGCGTTGGTGAACAATGCCCTCATAGATGACTACACCTTCCAGCCGCTGAAGCTCCTGGAGTCCCTCTGGCTAGACGAAACGAAGTTGCGCAACCTGTCGGCACACACCTTCTCGGGCCTGTCGAGCCTGCAGAACCTGAGTCTGTCCTGGAGCCTGGCAGACCTCAGCACGGTGACCAATAGCACGTTCGCATCGCTGGCTGACTCGCCGCTCCGCATGCTCAACCTGACAGCCACAAACATCAAGCTGCTGCGCGACGGCGCCTTCTCCGGGCTGCGGAACCTCACCAGACTTTTCCTCACGGACAACTTCATCTCCCAGGTCCTGACCGGGGCTGAGTTCAGGGGCCTGGTCAGCATTCAGGAGCTCTGCCTCTCCTTCAACAAGCAGAAGATCCAGCTGAGGCCATCGTCGTTCGCCAACGTGCCCACTCTTAAAACCCTTCTGCTGAGGCGCACCCTCTTGGGGCAGCTCGACTTCGAGACGTCCCCCTTCCTGCCCCTGCGGGAGCTCTCGCTGCTGGACCTTAGCAACAACAACATCGCCATCATCAGTGCCAACCTACTAAGCAGCCTAGGACAGCTCAAAGTGCTGAAACTGCAGCATAACAACCTGGCAGACATGTGGAAGAGCGTCACTCCCAAAGGCCCCACATTCTTCCTGCAGGGCCTGGAGAACCTCACGGTTCTGGAGCTAGACTACAACGGCCTGGACGAGATCCCGGCCCATGCCTTCAGCGGCCTCCGGCGGCTACAGGACCTCAGCTTGGCTGGGAACGTGCTGAAATTTTTGCACGCCGGTGTGTTTAGCGACCTGGTCTCTCTGCGCTCCCTAGACCTGCGGAAAAATCTTATCACCTCGGTTCCGCAGGCTGTGTTCCAGCCGGTGTTGCGGAACCTGACCGTGCTGCGTTTGGGCCAGAACCCATTCGACTGCACCTGCGACAGCATCTTCTGGTTTACAGACTGGCTCAATGCTACCAACACAAGCGTACCCCAACGTGACACAGCCTACATCTGCAACACGCCCCCCGCTTACTTTAATAAATCCGTCACACAATTCAATGGGCTGTCCTGCAAGGACGTGACCCCCTTCCAGGCCCTGTTTGTGCTGAGCAGCACCACGGTGCTGGTCCTCATGGGCACTGCCCTCCTGCTCCGCTTCCAGGGGTGGAGGATACAGTTCTACTGGAAGGTGGTGGTCAGCCGCACCCTGGGCTTCAGGGAAGTGGACCAGGGCGAGGAGAGGTTCCTGTATGACGCCTATGTGATACATGCTCCGGAAGACAGGAAGTGGGTGGATCGGCATCTCCTGCCACTCGAGGAGGAGGAGAATTTTGGGTTCTGCCTGGAGGATCGTGACTTTACTCCGGGGACTTCGCGGCTGGAAAGTATAGTGGAGAAGATGAGGCAATCCAGGAAGATAGTGTTTATCGTCACGGAGACACTCCTGAGGGACCCCTGGTGTACATTGTACGTGAGACATTGTCCGTCTCCGTGCTGGCAGAAGTGAGAATGGTAGAAGCAGGGGAAGTGATACTCACTGCCATCTCAAGGCAGAAGGTCTCCCATTGATTTCTCCATCTGCCACTGCCCCCTGCTGGTTGTCAGCTGCCGGCTCACACTTACACTTAACTTCTGTAAATCACAAAGGCAGTATGTCAGTGTTTTCATGGCTGGGGGGGGCACCATCACACTGCAGGGTATTTTTACACATAGTAATGGGGAAAATGCAGGAGTGTGTCCTTGTGTGGCTGATTATTTGATTATATACATTCATCCATCCATCTTGGGGTGTCGGTCCAGTAGCCCGTTGTGTGTATAATGAGTCCCCAGTGCATGATGGGAAACACGGGATTAGGGTTAGGGTAATGCGAGGCTGCTCCCAGTTAACGCCCCCGATGTCTCCCTCCCCAGGTATAAGGTGCACCACGCCATGCACCAGCTGATCGAGGACAGCCGGGACTCTGTGGTGCTGGTCTTCCTGGAGGACGTGCCGGACCATCGGCTGAGCCGTGCGCTGTTGCTGCGACGTGGCATGTTGCGGCGCTCCTGCCTGCTGCGCTGGCCCCCCGATCGTGCCCGCAGGCCCGCTTTCCGCCTCAGCCTCAAGGGAGCGCTGGGCTCCACCAATCGCGTGCACAAGTCTTGAGGCGTCCCCTGCAGACCGGGATGTGGATGGGCTCGTCGCGTCGTCAAGAAAGTGCGCGTGGGAGATGCTTTTGAGGGAGATGTTTACAGTTTGGCTTCTTTTTAAGGGATGGAAGGAACAGAAGAGGGCAACACGAGATGGAAAGATTCACCGGAGGAAACTGCCAATCCACTGAGAAGGCTGGTTCGCGACCATGGACAATTGTTGGCTGTGGGAACCCAGTGCTGCAATGCATGCTGGGATTGACCATGTGACTCTTCTAAGATTAAGCATTTCTGATGAAAATAAAGAGTATTTTGCAGCGCAGTCATTGTCAGATTCGTGGCTTCAGTATCTACACGTGCAAAGTCCGTCTGGATAAACATGCTCTTCTCTGAAGTTATCATACTATGTGTACTGGCCTTGCACCTTGTCTCTCGCGCTGTATGTATGTTTGTCCGTGCTCAAACCTCGCTGCTGCGTGTACTGCAATTTCTCTCCGGGATCAATAAGGATGATCTGATGTGATCAGACATAGATGACTTTAATGTTCAGATCAGAGTCATGCATTATACATATGTATATAGTACAGTAGAATGTTGAACATTCAGCATAATTTAAACTGGGTATTTATCTATTTTCTGTTTTATTTTTTCTGTTTATTTGTTGAGTTGTTTATGTGATGTATTATCCCAGCTTGTTTCATCCCCTTTAAGCCGCACACTTTTAATGAAAACTGTCAAAAGCCAGTTCGGACTGAACATTTCAGGTCAGGTTCCAGTGGGACCTGATACACTTAGTCTCAAGTCCATATGCACCGCATCTACGTCACTGTCTTTATACTGGCTAATCATTATTCAGATGATATTTATGAGCCAGAGTCAGGGAACGCTTGGTGTAAAGTTAGGGGGATAGAGACGGACGCGGAAGCTGCAGTGAAACACGGAAGCTGCAGTGAAACGCAGAGATGGCTCTGGTGCTGGGATCCTACACCGCGGTGACCTTCATCGTGACGCTGTTGGTCGCCTTTGTGACTTATGTCATGTACCAGTTACTCAGCAGGTTTCTGCACAAATGGAAGGAGATGAAGCCCATTCCTGGGCTGGATCAGACCTACCCAATCCTGGGCAACGCGCTCTATTTCAAATCCAGCGCTGGAGGTGAGAGGGTTTCACATCGTTGAGGATGCATTCTTACCATCTTAGTCAAAGAGGAAAGCTCATTATCAGTGCGTCGCATGTTTATCAGTGCGTCGCATGTTTATCAGTGCATCGCATCATTATCAGTGCGTCGCATGGTTATCAGTGCATTGCATCATTATCAGTTCACATTATCATCATCACATTCTCATTAGCAGTTTATGGCTGCACAGTCTCCTGATCTCCACCACCTCGAGTAGAGTTTGATTTAAACAACACAGATTTACAACATAAAGTAATACCCTCAACAACTCCATCGCTACCATCAGCATCCTCATACTTACCATCAGTGCTGCAGGAGTGACTCACCCCTACAGTGTAGGTGTTTTTTTTGCTGCTGTTCGTACAGCTAGACAACTAAAGGTTGCTTTATACGTTACGACAGAATTCTTCCGCCAGTTAGTCCAGCTGACCGAACAGTTCATGAACGAGCCACTGATGAAGTTGTGGATTGGACCGGTACCGTTTCTTGTCCTGTTCCATGCTGAAAACGTTGAGGTAACGGACCCATTAAATCCCTTGTCGCTGAAGTACCAGGGAAATGACACAGAGTGACAAACATACAGGCCACTCGACGATGTGATGAGGCAGCGTGTCATGTGTGTCGCAGATGGTGCTGAACAACCCCAAGCACATGGACAAATCATATGTCTACCAGTTCCTCCACCCGTGGCTCGGCACCGGTCTGCTGACCAGGTGGGCTCTTCGAGTGGAATGCCGGCCGCAGCCTGCCTTTTGGCGGCTCATTGTGAAGCCCCACATCCCGGCATTGAATCTCGATCATCTGACAGAGCGTGTAGGGCAGTCAGCGTGTGGTAATTGTTCACGATTAGAATCTACCAAACCCACCTCTGGGAGCAGCCAGTAGCGTTCGGGCTCGTTAAACGAGTCTGCGAATCCGCAGCGATGATAACGTTGATGTGCGTCGCTTCGGTCGGTTGAGCCACGAGTGTGAGTTTTGAACCTCCCTTGGCCTGGTTTCAGCACCGGGAACAAGTGGCGCAACCGGAGGAAGATGCTAACCCCCACCTTCCACTTCTCCATCCTGACTGAGTTCCTGGAAGTCATGAACGAGCAGGCGGAGGTGCTTATGGAGAAGCTGGAGAAAAAGGCCGGCCGGGGCCCATTCGACTGCTTCAACCATATCACGCTCTGCGCTCTGGACATCATCTGCGGTGAGTCGAACATCATTTGTGATGAAGTCAATATCATCTGTGGTGAGTGTGACATAATTTGTAACACGTTTAACATCATCTATGCTGTCACGGTGTGTGTGCAGGTTTTTGGGATGACCTTTAGGTCAGCTGTTCAAATCCAAGTGTCAGGACTCTTCAGTCAATCAGTCCTCAAATTTGTAATCTAATTAGGGGGTGTCAGAGAAAACCTGCATACCCAATGGCCCATTCTGGATTAGATTGCCTACACTTGATTTAGCATCATATGGGGTGAGTTTTGCATCAACTTTGGTGTGTTCAACATCATACATGGTATATGGTGAATGTAACATCATCTATGGTTAATTTAGCATCATCTGTTGTGGGTGAGTTTAACATCACCTGTGATTAGCTTAACATCATCATGTGTAGTGAATTTAGCATCCTCTGCTTGGGGAGTGTCATTTGTGATGTATTTACAGTGATTCCCCTATCATTATATTAGGGGGGTGCCCGGCCCCCCTAACGGCACCTCCTGCCCCCCCTTGAAGGCCAGGTTAATTTTACAGATCGCAACAGAAGTCATTTAAGGTTATCTTTCCTATAGAACAGGTCTATACATTGTCCTTTTATTAAACAAACGAAATAGCCTTATGCTGTTCATCTTATTTACACAACAGCTTGTCATTTTTCATCTCTATACAGTCGCTCGTTTACAATCCTCCTCTGCTCTCTGTATCGCGCGTGGCATAGTTCGCCACATGGTGAGCGCACTCCCACCAGCGGACAGAGAGCGCACGTCGGAAAATATGTTGCGTCAACCACCCGGTCAGCAGTGTAAACTGTGAGAGGGACCTCTCAACCATGAACTGGGTAATAAATGTTTCACAATGGGATTCTCTGCCTTAAACTATCACTATTTTAAGATATCAGCTTTTAAAGCCTAACAGTTAATGTATTTGCAGGTAAAGACAAACATCCGCAATAGGCTGCAAGGAGACCATCTTGCAGCCTGCATGCGGATCTTAATAAATGGGCCAGACGTTTCTGACTTCCCATATCAAGAGGCTCTAGAAATGTTCTTCCAGAAGCCCAGAAAGATACACTGTTGACAAAAGCTGCACACTTTGTGGATTAATGGTCATAAAAGGAAATGTTCTGATCTTTAGTTCAGTTGTTATATTGCCTGCTGTCAATAAAAGAAACACATGAACATCATGAATCCTGTCGGTGTCTGTCTGCCCCCCCCCGGCTGTAAACCTGGGGGAAACACTGATTTAACATCATCTGTGGTGAATTTACAATCACCTGTTGTAAGTTTTATATTATCTGTGGTGAGTAAGTTTAACATCTTCTGTTTTGAGTTTGGCATCATATATGGTGAATGTAGCATCATATATGGTGAATTTAGCATAATCTGTGGTGATCGAGTTTAGCCTCACCCCTGCTGAGTTTAACATCGTATGTGGTGAATGTAGCATCCTCTTTGATGAATTTAACATCATTATCTGTGTTGAATTTGCCATCATGTTTGGTGAATTTTGCATCACTTGTAGTGAGTTTAACATTTTCAGCAGCGAATGAGTTTAGCGTCACCTGTTGTGAGTTTCGTGTCATTTTGATGAATTTTATATCGTCTTTGTTTAATTTAGTATCATATGTGCTAAACTTAGCATCACCTGTTGTGAGTTTGGCCTCATATGTAGTGAATGTAGTATCTGTGATGAATATAGCATCTATGTTGAATTTAATATCATATGTTGTGAATTCAGCAACACCTGTTCTGAGTTTAACATTATCTGTGGCGAGTAAGTTTAACATCCCCCCTCTTGGGTTTAGCATCATCTTTGGTGATTTTAACACAATTTGTCGTGAGTGTAGCATTATCTGTGTTGAATTTATCATCCTCTGTGGTGATTGAGTTTAGCCTCACCCCTGCTTAGTTTAGCATCATATGTGGTGAATTTAGGATCATCTGTGGTGAGAATAGAATTGTTTGTGGTGATGTAGCATCACCTGTTTTGAGATTAGCATCATACTTGGTGAATGTACCATTATCTATGGTGAATTTATTTTTTTCTGTGGGAAATTTAGCATCGTCTGTTGTGAGTATAATGCTTTGTCCTATTGGGTCGCGGGGGGTCTGGAGCTTATCCCGGAGGCAATGGGCACGAGGCAGGGAACAACCCTGGACAGGGTTTAACATTATCTGTTTCATATCATTCTCTGTGGTATGTTGAACATCACCTCCCATGAGTTTAGCATTGGACTGGCCAATTTTACCCTCAAAGGGCCGGCGTGTATGCAGGTTTTTGGAATCAACGTTAGGTGAACTGTTCAAATCCAGGTGTTTCTTCAGCCAATCAGCCCTGTAACTATTGTTCAACTTAGGGAGTTGCAGTGAAGCCTTGCATACCCAGTGGTACTTTCTGGATAGGATTACCCCCCCCTGTGGTTTGATGCATTTGATTATTTCATCATTGTTACTGCGAAGGCTACTTCCATCTAGGTCGGTCATTTTTGTTTTCCAGAAACTGCAATGGGAAAGAAAATCTATGCTCAAAGTAACCGAGACTCTGAGTATGTCCGCAGTGTGTACAAGTGAGTCCTCTTCCTTTCTGTGTGAGTTTGTCGATATAAGCTAATCTTAGTTTGCTTTTCCTGGAGCTGCGTGTGTGTGTGAAGGTCATTGCCGTTGAGTGTCATGGGTCCTCCACAGACACCCTTCAGGTGATAACCCATATGCCTCTCCTGTAGGATGAGCGACATCATCATCCGCAGGGTGAGAATGCCCTGGTACTGGCCCAATTTCGTGTACCACCTCCTCGGGGATGGGAAGGAGCATGACCGGAGCCTGAAGGTCCTGCACTCCTTCACGGAGAGTGTGAGTAAGATAACGGTGAAGATGGTTGGGGAATCCAAGGAAGATGATTGCGAGATACGTACGTAGGGTTAGGGGTGGGGGTGTCCTCATTTGGTGAGAAGATGAGTGAGAGTTCAGCCCAGCTGGCCCGCAGTAGGTCTTCCTCCTGTTGCTGACAATATCGTGCCCTAACCCCCCCACTTCAAACGGCCCTCGTGTTTTCCTTCCACAGGTGATCCGAGAGACAGAGGAATACATCTCCAACATCGAGTCAGACAGCGAATCCGACGAAGGTAGGAGGAAGAGACGGGCTTTCCTGGACATGCTCCTGAAGACCACAGATGAGCACGGCAACAAGCTGAGCCCTAAAGACATCCAGGAAGAAGTGGACACCTTCATGTTCGAGGTACACGCTGCCCTCTGGAGGACCGGAAGCCCCGGTCCTGTTCCCGCACGGCGTCCCTCTCTACCGGGAGGTCCCGTGATCAGGAGGGCTGCCTGCTGTGGACGTCCTCAGCACACGTGGACAAATTTGGATTCTTAATGTCCAACGTCCACCGAGGAAGCACTGCTCACGTCAGCCGGCAAAAAGAATAGCATTTGCTCCAGTTTTAGGAAAGCTGGATATTATCTTTTGGTGTATATTTCAGTCGGCCGTGGACACGCTGTGCTTGGAGATTAACGATAAGGGCGCTCCTATTAATATGTAACATTTATAGCTCTGGAAATTTGCTTGACTCTACACATGGAAACATTTTCCACGAGGAACGAATGCAATTTCGGTCCGGGGTTGGAGTCCAAGGCCATTTGTGATTAGCTGAGCTGATATCTAACCCATATGCTGTTTATTTTCCATGCCTGTGTATCTGAATGTAGGACAGTCATTAATTATTAGGGGACCGCATCGGATTGAAGGGTAGGAAGTACATGTCAGACATGGCATGACAGTAGCCAGTGTGGCATCGATGGGCTGGGATTCACGCTTTGGGCTTGTAGTGACAGGGACTGTTGCCATGGGAACTGGGATGCTGCTCTCCACAGCAACCCTGAAGGAGGGGCAGCCATCGGATGTGTCTCTGGAATGACCCTGCTGCCAACAGATGCTGATTTTCCAAGTAGTTTGATATAGAATCGACAAGACAATGACAGAAAATCTTTGGGCTTCGGTCCCTATGAACAGACTTACTAAGTAATGATTGCTATGAATGCTAAACAGCAGGTGCGAGTTAGCAAATCAAATTATATGACGGTTATACAATTTAATTTTGGCAAACTGGTTGACGAGTGATCTCTTATTCATGCATAAAAACAAACAATAACAAAAACGGTTTAGGCCCATGTGAAAATGTGATAATTGTATTTTGCATGATTTCCGTGTTAAAAAATGAAAGCATTTAATGTCTGGCAATCAATGTTGTCTTTGTCTCCCTCTTGTGGCAGGGCCATGACACTACAGCCGCAGCAATGAACTGGGCCATTCACCTCCTGGGTTCACACCCTGAAGTGCAGAGAAAGGTTCAGCAGGAGCTGCAGGAAGTGTTTGGTACCCTCTGCTCCCTGTAGATACGTCCATCTAAGTTTTCTGCTTAAGTGACACCCCCCCCCATTCACGGCTCTCTGTTTTTCCCCGCTAGGTTCCTCGGACCGGCCTGTCAACATGGACGACATGAAGAAGCTGCATTACCTGGAGTGTGTCATCAAAGAATCCCTCCGCCTCTTCCCCTCGGTGCCCATGTTCGGTCGCAGCATCTGTGAAGACTGCGTCATCAGTAGGTGGCAGCAGAGAGCTATGTACGCCACATGGCCTTTCCTTAGCCATGCTAGGTTGTTGTTCTTCCGTAGGTCTGTTAATAACAGGCAGGCGCCCCCCCTCCCCCCAGCAGACTGAAAACGGGCCGATCAGAGCAGGTGAAAAGCTCGTGGCTGTAGGTCACAGGGAAGCCAGGGCCCCTCCATGCATAGTTTGTGGTGTCATACAGAACCCCCACCCCCCCCCCCCCCCCCCCCCCCCCCCCCCCCCCCCCCCCACCCACCCCCCCC
>JAODKE010000055.1:11375671-11390896 GCA_026779605.1 Mormyrus hasselquistii
TAAATCTTCGACGCTCATGACACCCGGTGCAGCCGAGAGCGCATCTGTGTCCAGAAGTATTTCTGCAGGGCTGGGAGGTGTTGGGGGCTGGGGGGGGGGGGTGGCCTGCAGGTAGGGCTGTCTGCGGACGCGTCCCACGCTCGGGAGCGGTGACGTTTAAACATTAAGCCGTCAATAGCGTGCCGGGCCTCCCAGCTGCATGCTGGGAAGCAGGATAGCGCAAAGCGGTCCGTCCCGCCCCTCCCTGACCTTGCACTGTGTTTTTATTACGTTTTTTCATTTCCACTGGACTATGACCAGCTCTGGCTTCCCTTCAAAAATAACGTCTGGCCAGGGGGACGGCCGGATATTTTTCCGTGCGTCGAACACGATACGCCGGCCGGTGTATAAACGCGTCATCGATCCCTTATCGGGGGCCGGCGGTGGCCCGGAGGTGCGGTCGCGTCCCTGCGGCCTGCAGGATGATCTCCTGTCCCTGTGCAGGTGCCACTGGTGCCGCGCTGTCCCCCTCAGCCTGAAGTCGGGCCCCTCAGCTGTTATTTCTAGCTGCTGTGGTCTGGGAGACGTGTAGCTGTACCACGAAATGGCCTCAAATCAGCTTTTTCATTCATAATACAGGACATGGCGAATATAAAATCTGTTAGATCAGTTTCTTTTGCGTCTTTAAAGTAATGGGGGGAGGGGGAGAAAAAGTACCTACACCGGTCACTTCCCAGCTCCTGAAAAAGCCAGTTCCGACCCCCCCAGCATGTTTACTGCTCTGGTTCCTGCTCCGGCTGATTGGCCGCGCGACTCCGGCCCGCTGTCGGGTGAAGACCGGCCAGACCCGTCCCTGTGCCGTAATTGATTACAGTGAGGATTGAGGAGGCCTGTGCTGGCTGATGGTGTGTCTGCATGTGATTAAGAAGTGGGGGGGGCGGGCAGGGGGGCGCCTCCACTCAGCCGTAGATAAGTGGCCGGCTGACCTGGCCGGTTGCGGCCTGTTCCTCTCCCTGCTTTCCCTCCGCGGAGAGAGACGCCCACAGGTCTGAAACGCTGCCAGTTTTGGGGGGGGGGGGGCTTTCGGTCCGAGCCCTCAGCCGCGATCTCAGCCGCCATCTTTCTTCGTTTAGCTTAATTAATACCTTGTCTTCCTAAGGACTTTGATGAACGGGCCTTATATATGTGTGTGTGTGTTTTCTTCTCTTCTTTAATCGTGTCCCGCTAACACTTGTAAGAGAGTCAGAAATGTTTTATGGACTACGAAGAATAACACGCGGGGGGAGAAAATAGTTTGCATCAAAAGCCGCAATTAGCTCATTGCTTTTGCTGGAAGTACTGAAACCACATTAAATAGAGGGGAAAAGGCAAAATGCTCACCCCCCCATCCCGGCCGACTGGACGGGTTCAGGGCCGGGGCCCGTCTCACTGCACAACCGGTTTCATTATTGAATATCTCTGCATAATTGAAATGGTGTGGCCCACTCTGGCCGCTGCTGGGGGGGGCCGTCCGCTGGCCCCCGCCTCCGTTTCAGAGGGGCAGAGGAGAGAGGAGCCTGCAGCCATGGGCTCATCTGCTTCCCTTTATCTTTTGGTGGGTGGTGTGGGGTATCGTGGGATGGAATAGGCGGAGCTTCACGGCCACGCCTCACCCAGGCAATTCAATAATCAGGAAGCAGCGTCTTGCTTTTGTCTACTGGTTTCCCCGAGGTTTGGGAATCAGGCAAATCACTTTTATAGGGGGAGTGCAGAGATGACGCTTGTCGGGCCCAACTGGGTCTCCTACAGGCCAGTTGGATCCGTTATGGAGTGTGAAGGTCCTTTGACAGAACCCAGCTGGGGGACGCAACGTAAAGGCCAGTGTTCTGTTCCAGAACTTTCCGAGATTAGGCAGACTTGGCATATTTGTGTGGCTGTTAAGCGGTATCTCATTCTCGGCCCTCCATCCCCCCATCCTGCTGGACTCCTGATCTCCTGCCTTTCTCCAGAGGTGGCTTTACGGCTGCACCAGGGGGTAGCCGGGGCCCGGAGCCGCAAGCTGTGATCGGGGGCCGTTGAAAACGTGGCTCGATATCAGAGCGGAAGGCATCTTTGGAAGGAGTGTTGCGTCGCTCCAAAGTCATAGTCATTCTCACTTTGTTAAATTCGGCTGGGAAGCTTCTTCTGACACACCGTGTACTCACACACATGCGCACATACACGGCTCTGTGGAGTATGTAACGTGTAGTCTTTTTGTATAACAATTGATTTGTATTTCTGTATTCTGTATAACTTTTCTCGTTTGTACATCTTATAAGCATGTAAATATGTTGTCGCTGATTCTCCGCTTTCCTTAATCTGTACCTTCTGCCATTGTCTGCAGCCACGGCGCCTGTTCGGTCATCCTGTTCATTTCAGTCGGTCATCACACTTTGCACAAAACTCATCAGACTCGTTAAAAGGATTCAGTCTTGTTTTATCCGTATTACCGGGGCGTCTGTGGCAGCGGTCACATGACTTAGTCTCCGAGACCTTCCCCTCGTTCTGCAGTCCCACACCAGTCACTGTCATAATCCCACTAATCGATAATGGGAACCTTGTTCCCAGGCTTTGTATGCATGCCGCCCCGCACCCTCCCATCTGTTTGGGCCAAGAGGCAGGCTGTCAGGAGGGGTTAAGCCAGCCGGGTGCGATAGGGCGAGCGAGAGGCATCTGGCCGCGGCCTGGGGCACGGCGGTGGGAAAGGGGGGTCAGCGTGTCGCATGTGAAGACCTTATCGGCCCACTGTGTTGCAGAGCCGCCACTGCAGACCCCCATAGCCCATCGGTGGGACTTTGTGTGGAACCTGCTAACCCTTCTAAAGAGCCTGATTTACCTCGTTGTGAGTCTGGGTGACGTGTAAATAAGACGCTGCTTTAAGGTTTATTACAGACATTAAAGAAGACATTAATTGTTGTTTAGTAATCATTCATTCAGTATCGTACTGACTATTATATTGAACCGTAAAGCATGATGTTTATGGTTCTAGCGATGCAGTCGTTCTATGTGCCACCATCTGACATTTTCGTACCCGGAACATCCTGCCTTAAGCACACAGCCTATGGACACGCGCCTTTAGAATGAAATGAAATAGTTTCTGGACGTGGCTGGGGAAGCCGTCACCGGCGTCAGCGTCGCGCTCTTGATCTCTCCGCCTGCCGTCTGTGGAATCTGAACCCGCGGGGGGGTGGGCCGTGCCTAACGTCCCCGCATGGATTCGCCCTCCAAGAGTAAATCTTCCTCCTAAAATTCGCCCTTTTCAGATTTGGTCTGTCTGTTAAGGGGAATTTCTGGAAGGTGCCCGCAGCAAACGGAGAGAAAGCTGTGGGAATGGACAGAGTTTGCGGAGGAGGGCCTGAGACGGACCTTCTGTGCGTCTGGCTCCCTCTATCTCTTCGTTCATGTCTGTCTCTCTCTGTCCAGTTGCTGCTCTTTTCCCCCCCTCTGTCTGTCTGTCTGTCTCTTTCCTTCTGCCTGTCTGTGTTTCTCGCTCTCCCTCCATCAGTCTCTCCTTCCCTCTATCCATCTGTCTGTCCTCCATGTGGCCTCCTCTACCAACCCCTGCCTCGTCCGTGTTCAGATGCGAGGCTCTTCTTAGTCGTCTCTCCGATAGCCACGCATCCTATAAAAAATGCATCGGGATGTTGTTTACGTAATCTCGCCGGTGAACGTGTAACCGCTTGACTGGGGGGGCCCTCATGTTTAATTCAGGGGGTCAGCATGCCGCTTTGGGGTTTATCGGCACGAAAATGCGGCAGGGGAGACAAAAATGGCCATAGGACATCGCCTACTTGCCTCCTCTTTCCCCCCCAGTCCGCTGCAGTTTAGGACGCATCACCCCCCGTTGGAGGTTCTCCTGAACCTCAGTGGCATCTGCATTTCACTCCCTCTGTTCTTTTATTTTGGTCCCTTTCCTGGTTTGGCAGCGAGTTCAAAATGTGAAATGAGAAGGTGAGTGTAAATGTCAGGGGGCAGGAAAACCCGGCGCGTCCCTTTACATTTTGGCCTGCTTGCCTCCTCTCTCTCCCCCCCCCCCAGTCCGCTGCAGTTTAGGACGCATTTTGGCGCAGCACGAGCATGCGGCTTGTTTGGGTGCAGCTCTGGGAGCCGTCTCTCTAATCAGCAACACCACTTGCTGCAGCAGTGCCCTGTTTGAGGAGTGGAAAAAAATACATAGTGTTTTCACTAAAGACATTTGACCAAAATCCCCTTTCTATAGCATCAAAGACGCCATAGCCAGTGGGGTGGGCAGGTTTTATGGGCATACAGGGGGCATGATGAGGAGGGTCATAGTAGCATAAGGCTGTTCCTGTACAAAGACCAATCTCCATGCTTCTCGTGAGTGACGCCATCATGTTCCCACTGGCGTTTCAGATAATTAGCATAGAATTTTTCTCCGCGTAAAGAGAAATAAATGTTGCTTCCCCGCAACTCGCTCACTGTTTCCAGTGATTAACAGCGGCGCCTCCTCTGGTATTAATAATGCGATTGTGGGAAATGAGGCCTTTAGCGCAGGCGATCGGCGACACGCCGCCCATCTGGATGTCGCGGCAGGGGAAGCGGGGCGGTTAATGGCCGCTTATTGGCGTCCAGGCCGACGCAATTAGCCACATCGACACTTTGTCGGCTGTAACGGCATCATCAGAATGGCAGGAATCTCCATTTTTAGGGCTCTGTATATTAGCGCATGTACGGTATGTTGAAGCACATTTTGTCAGCTTCGCACTTGGGGCCGCGTGTTGGCGGGGCTGTGGGCTTTAATTGAATTAGCGATGTGGAAGCATGGAGCCACTTCAGTGGGGGTTGGGGAGACGTCCTTAATGAGCCACGCCGAAGAATTAGTGGGAAACGTGCCACCAGAAACAGCTGCTGCATTTTAGGCAGATGGATGTCGGTGGGGAGGTGTTTCCTTTGTCGGTGAATATAGAATAAAAAAACCCATTTCGCACTGACCCTGTTTCATCTCTAGGGCTTAACCTCTGGTGAGATTAATTTTGCATGTTTTTATGGGGTGTAGAGGAGTTGGAGCGTGTAAAAGGTGGTGGAGGCAGTGGGGGTGGGGTAACCCCATTTGTCACCTTTTTAAATACACAGCAGCACTATGTACTCTGTGAGTCCCCCCCCCCCCCGATTTTGCAGGAGTTGTGGTGTCATCCATTGTTTTTTCTCAAATCGGAGGGTCTTAACCCGTGGTGGGGGGGGGGGGGGCACTCAGCCATTAGCCACTGAATGCAAGCGAGTGGTGCCCCCCAATACAACATTTCGGCATGGTATTTTAGTAACGCTTTGTCACATGACAACATGAATGTTCCACACGGCACCTAGATGGCGTCATACCTAGAGAACATGTTTTTTTTTTTTTGGAGACATGGCAGGTAGACAGGCTTGCACAGGACTGCTCATATGCCTATGAGTTTATTTACCTGTCGTCTTCGCTACATGTTAATAATCTGTATTGTGTAGCTTTTTGGTGGTGGGGGGGCATCCTGTCTTCATGATTCATTACTGCTGCTCTAGACATGTATGGTTGGACTGGCGGCGCTGGTACCGCGTCAGCCCCTGTGTGGCCGTGCATGGACCCAGTGTGCGGGTGCAAGCGCCTTGGCTCACAGTCCTCCAGAGCCACAGACTTCCTGCCCCCCCGGCTCCTTGAGAAACACACTCAGCTGATGGCCGGTTCATCCACCGGTCACGCCGGCCTTATTTCCTGTTAATCGAGTTAAGATGGGCAAATAAGAGGCCTGCAGCGCATGCTGGAAATGCAGAGGTGGCGGAGGGGCAGGCGGGGTGCGGTGGAATGGGGGGGGGGGGGGGGGGGGGGGGTGTGGCTGTGCCCGCCCTGTGACTGCTGGGTGTGGCTGTGCCCGCCCTGTGTCCACTGGGTGTGACTGTGCCCGCCCTGTGTCCGCTGGGTGTGACTGTGCCCGCCCTGTGTCCGCTGGGTGTGGCTGTGCCCGCCCTGTGTCCGCTGGGTGTGACTGTGCCCGCCCTGTGTCCGCTGGGTGTGACTGTGCCTGCCCTGTGCTCATCTTTACTGCACAGAGACTCTGCCTCTCTGGGAAGCTCTTTTTATAGATACTTTATTGCCCCATCCAACTTTTTTGAAATGCTTTGTTATTTGTCGTAACACAATAAAATGTCTCAGTTTCAGTATTTGGCATGTTGTCTGTTCTTTTTTCGGGTGATTATGGGTTTACATGATTTGCAAATCATCGCATTCTGTTTTTATTTACATTTTGCACAGCACCCCAGCTTTTTTGGAAAAGCGGCCGTATGCGATACCGTTTCCTGAGGCTTCTATGGTTAAGGGTTACTTTGCCACGCTTTTGTAAATATCGAACATATGTATTGTGATTTCATTAAAGTATTTTAACAATTTGTAATGTGTTGACACTAGAATTGTGATTTCCCGGTGTCATTCACACATGTGGTTTTGTGAGAAAACATAGTTTGGAGACCAGACAGACTTGTCAGTGATTCCTCCTGGTGAAATTTCTTGTCGCTGATCAGTCATATTCTGTGTAAACCACTGCGACTTCAAGACTCCCAATAACACGATGACAGGTAATGTGAATCCTGCTCAGGTTGACACAGACAGGAAGAGGGTCAATAAACTATTGCTGTCATATCACACCCCCAGAAGAGCGAGATCTGTCAGATACCCCACCATCTCTCAGTGACCTACAGTGCAGACAGCTTTTCTATCTCCATGGACATGGTAAGGCAGAGGTTGTAAGCATCTCGTATCTTCTCCGCACGCCACCCTGACTGCATGAAGGCACCGGACGCTTAACGGATTCCACCGGGACACAAACCCATTTCCTTAAATCCATGGCAGCCCCGTCCCCCCCTTGACCATCCCCCACTCTCACCAAGACCACGGTATTGTTCTTCCTGTGAGATATGACCGGTAGTGCGTAGCATGTAGCGTGTAAACAGACTGACGCTGCCAGGTCCTGAAGTGCATTGCACAAGGCAGACTGTAGCATTAAAACGCTTCATGGACGGCCAGGAGCTGTGGATGTTTTGTTGGATTAATGTCTTCTTTTCCCAGGAGACACTTACTGGGATTGTGTGGAAAACACGGGCATCCATAAAGCGTCTAGTGGGAGGAACCTGCGACGGTGCGGAGCTACGAGTGCATCCCGCTGTGAGAACGCAGAGGGTGCATGCGGAGGGGCCCCCCCGAGCATTCATCTTTTGTTTTGTGACTGAGCAGGGGTGGAGTGACCCGTCTGTGCCCCCGGGCTGGTGTCGGGAACTGGCGCCATGGCGAGGGGGGGGGGGACACAGACGGGCCCCCGGCTCCACAACCGAGGGTGCGGGCTTGTGTCGATGCTCTCTGGAACCTGGAATGTGAGGGGGGGGGAGACGTTCCTAAAATAAATATATTTGTTTATGGCTACTCCAGACAGTTTAGAAAACATTTCAGCAGATTTTATTGCCTTTATTTTCACAGAACACTACAAATAAAAGAAGCAGAACTTCCTCTGGATTTCTCCAGCTGAGGGACAGGCGGAGACCGTACTCTGAATAACCTGTCAGCACAATCTGTCGCTAAAGCTGCCTGGGCTCTCCACATCGCCAGCAAAGGTCATGCGTCTCGTCTTGTCCCCCGTGGTGATCACTTGGTGCTGAAGCAACTGGCGGGCCGCCTGTCTATCGGGGATCGGCGGAGATGGACGAAGAGTTCTGGAAAACCCGACTGGTCGAAATGAGGCCCATTTTATCGCAACCTTCTCTTAAACAATCTGAGTAACATAAGTTTAGCATTATAAAGCCGTCCCTTTGCCATGGCAACTTAATCAGCACCTGCAGACCTGCCGGGGTCTGGAAAAGGGGGGGCAGCCCACTGTCGTCTCTCAACCCCTCCCCCCCCGCCACTTTCCCTTAGGTGAGTCACATGTTAGCAAGCGACTCCGATAGCAGACCAGTGTCAGAGGTGATTATGGGATGTTGGGCCAGGACGGTGACAAACCCTACCTGAGCAGCCTTATGAACACTCAGTGCTGGAAAATGCGAATAAGAAGTGAACCGCTTGGTATCAGTGGCGCCCCAGTCTGTTGGGGTGGGAGGGTTAGGGTTAAAGCTGCTGGGACTTCAGCAAACCTGACAGACTGTGAACTGATGCTGGGTCCTGACCTGGGGGTCTCGACCAGGGAGCTGGCGTCTGCCACCAAAGACGCTCATTTTCAGGCACTTGCCATCCCTCTGAGGAGTCCTACACTGCCATCCACATTTCTGGGACAAGCATGGACCTGAATTTCTATAAAACAAAAATTAAACCCTCCACTGGCTCTGCTGCCCAAGCTCAAGGCTGGTAAACTTACTGTGCCTGGCCCTGTTGGGTGACAGCTGCTGGCCTTGAAGCTCATTCATAAAAAAAGAGATGCACTGCTGCACTGGATGATACACTGTACCTTCAGACACTGCTTTTCTGGACACACTGCCTCACTGGACAAAACACAGCACCTTCAGACACTGCTTCACTGGACAAACTGCACCACTGGACAAAACACTGCACCTTCAGGAACTGCTTCTCTGGACAAAACACTACAACCCCCATATACGGTTTCACTGGAAAAATACCACCGCTTCAGGAACTGCTTCACTGGGCAAACACCGCCCCTTCAGACACTGCTTCATTGGACAAAATACTATACCTTCAGACACTGCTTCACTGGACACAATGCTACACTGGACAAAACACCACACCTTCAGATACTGCTAAAAACACTTTATCTGCTTGGTTTCATAGATATGAATTTTCTGTGTGGATCTCGATCAGAAACTGGAAGCTGTGCAGCTTGCGACTGAGATGAAGGCGGTCCTGACCGACTCTTCTTGATGTGCTGTGGGATCTTTCGCTGCCGAAGTGGGCTGGGGCATCCCTGCCATTCTCCCCGGCCCCTTCAGGTCATGCGGACACAATTTCATGCCTGGCTGCCTGTCATTTACATTTTAAGGTAGCCAGGCCAGAGTACAAGACTTGCTGGGGTAGCAGGAGGTAAATTCCCCGGTTAATCGTAACATCCAGTGACAGCTCACTCCACCAAAGTCCTCCATTTAAGGAAGTACAACAGCAGCTGCTGATGCTCCTGGAGGAGTCCCACCTCCTCGCCTGGATGGCTAATCCTCAGCAGGTCACCCCTGCCACAGCCGAAGGCCTCCCTGACCCTGAAAGGGGCACCCCCTCTGGATGAGACACAATGCCCACGGAGCTCCTGCGAGGAGAGCCTTTGTCAGCACTGCGCAAGGACAGCCACGTTTGCCTCATTACATCATTCCAGAGACCCTGAATGGATGAGCCTCTCCTTTGAGTTAGGAGTGTTTATTAAGGCTCAGTAATTTAATGGTCATTGTCACTGTCATAAGGGCAAAATTCCACATATTTGGTCAATGTCCTACGTGATAGACCTCCTCTAGACAGAATCCAGCTAACTGTGCACACTGCCATCTCCCACTTTCCTGTCACACATTCATGAGCCGCCAGGGACAGTGAATGGCAACACAGATTCACACCTCGACACTAGCATGTGACTCAGAACCGTGGTGGTCCAGTCAGGGAAAGAGACCAGAACCGAGATCTGGATGCCTCTGACTCTGTCGGTTCTGGCAGGATTGGGTCGTTCCTCTCTGTGATATTACAACGACCGGACTGGGACAAACTGAAATGCGGACTAAATACAGAGGACTAATGACAGCAACCAGAAACAGCTGATCGCACGGGGATTCCACACGAGGTTAACGAGGGGGTGTGGCATACTGAAGGAGCGAACGATTGGGGCAGGACAATTTTATTCTGCCAGAACTGGGGGAACCCTGATAAACAAATACCTGCAATTTCCCCACATGCAAATTACTCACTACCGCAATGCCTCACGGGAGCACGAGTCCTGTAGTGCCGCTCGCTACAATACATTGTCTGCCCTGGTAAGTCCTAAAACTGGTTCCACGTCTCTTAACCATTTCATTTCTTTCAGTGACATGCAGATATTGTGATGTGAAAAATCACATTCACGGCCCTGGATTGCTGGGGGCAATGCAGGACCGTGAATGGGCACAAAATGCCTCTTAATAATTGTATCTCTCCTCTACAGGAGAGATACAATTATTAAGAGACAGGAGAGATCCATTAATTACCAGGAGACGGCTGCCACGGAATCCACAAAGCTGGACACCACAAATGAGAGAGGAAAGAATAAGCTATCCGATAACTAGCTTCTTTCTGTCTCCATGCCAATGCAGTTAATGTCACTCATAAACACTTCTCAGTCATAAAATCTGATCCATGTGGACAGGAATCCCCCCTCCCCCCCCCTGCAGAGTGATTGACTGGCTCTCTTTACGGTTTTAACTGACTGTTATTTCCAGCACTGAATGAGGTTTAATACAATATATTAGACTCAGCAAGCCAGAACCTGATAATCAGCTCAATGGGTTTCTGTGCTCATCTGGTCCTTAATTGAAATAAGAGTTTTCACTTAAAAAAGTTAATTGAAATGTAAACAGGATTTGTTAACAGTGTAGTGCTTAAGTAAGTGATTGTTAATCATGGCTGGGTGTTTAAGCGGAGTGAATTCTGACATTTTAATCAATATGTCCCAGATTGGAGGTTCGCTTTTCATTTTAAAAAGACACTTTAACAGGAAACACCGTAGAAGAGTATGGTGTTTTATTATTAGTTACATACACTTTAAAATGAACCACAGAGGAGGAACCTCGAAAATGTGCTAACTGCTTTTACAGGTTGAAACAGAAAGTCCTGTAGGAAATGGTACCATTAAAGTGTACCAAAGAAAAGATGAACACGCACACTGTTAATATTTACTAATAATTATATGACAGAGACAGATGCTGAATGACATCACTCCACCTCAGACGCGCGTGCGATTATGGCCGAATCCGACGGTCTAATCCGCGGAGAGGTTGCACAGCTCACCGCTGGATCCTGATACGGGCTGAACGTTTACTAAGCCGGTCTGGTTTACTTACCTTCAACAAACTGAGCTCAATCATCTCAATATTTTAAATGCAAAATGGAGGTGTGAGCAAACGGCACGGCAGTGACAGTCCTGGGAGAAAACCCACGGCAGCCCTGTGCTTCACGGGGAGAGGGGGGGGGGCATTTATCCGTCTGACTTATATACGCGCCCTGAAAATGTGCCGTGTATGACAGTAAAACGTCAGCTCTGCATTTGAGCTACCCCCTTTATTTCCTGCTGTTCCTCAGCCTGTTTACCTGTACAAAGTGGTCACTTAAATCCCAGTCACACCACAGACCCCCCCCTCTCTAGTGTAATATCACTGAAAATTAAACAAAACAGTGCCTTCCTGTCAAATATGACAGCGATCCATATCATACATAGTGCACCCTACTACCTGTGCTAACCTACAGAAAGCCCCATTCACAGAGCTGCCTTGATGAGGTGACATATAACCCCCCCCCCTCAGTGAATACAAAGCCCCCTCCCCCCCTCAGTACGATCACGCCGAACCTCGCTTCACTTCCCGTGATCCTATCGCACGACACTCACTTCGGCCTCCATCACGTCTCACGTCGAGTGGAAAGCAGTCGCATCGGATAACATTTAGGAGGTTAAAAATAGCTGGGGACGGAGAGGACCCCCACCCCCCCACTGAGCAGGATGGTATTTTCAGGCCAGATGCCCGGCACATGAGCAGCGCCAGGGGCATTAGAGCACACTGCCCTTCCCGCGTGCCTCGACTCACATTCGCGCAATGCTGACAGGCGGCCGTTTGGCTCTGCCTGCGGAAGTGCGGGGAAGGGGGTCACCTAGGCGATGGGAACACCAGGGAGCGTGCGAGCGTGAGGGAGCGAGAGCGGTGAGGGAGAGGAGGACGACTAGGAGAGAGGGGAAAGAATGCCATGTGGAAGAGAGAGGAGGAAGACTCAGAGAGAGAGAGGAGGAAGACTCAGAGAGAGAGAGGAGGAAGACTGGTTGAGGTAGCAGACTGCCACACAATCTGGAAAAGAAATGTGCTCCTTATACCTGCATTATGTTTAATTATGAAGTCTTACAAACAATATGAAGGCACTGGTGCCAGTGCAGCACTTCCTGTCTTTTAGCCACACCCCTTGCTGACCTCACCATAAAGGACAGGCCCTTTTCTCCTGGTAGCGTTGTGACATCTGAGGTGGCAGGCACAATGACAGAGTGCTTACCTGACAGGTCCTTAGGACATGATTCTGCCCTCGAAAAAAGGCACCGACCAGAAAGCCAGGAAGCCCCAGACTCAAGCACTGCAGGTCAAGCAGAGGGTCACAGACCCAGATGCAGTGGGTCTGTCAGGAACACAGACATGCAGTCCGTCTGTTAACCTTGAACCATGGATAGTAATGTTCGGGCTCCAAATGACCCAGTTAAACCCAATTCAGGTGCCTCTTCTGGCAGGTGAGTTCTGGTACCACATGCATGCAGCGTGTGAATCCTTTTCACAGTGTTTGCAGGTTCACGTGACTCCCAGAGCCGACAGCCGTGGGACCCGTCTGCAGCGCTATGCTTGTTCCTGTCCCTGTCAGCTATGGTTCTGACGTGCGGATTTCCTCGGAACCTCCAGGTGTGTGCAGCCCTGGGCCTCCCCACAATGTGCACACCCAACATGCTGAGGTTTCAGAAGTCTGGGTGGAAGTGGATGGGCGGCATCGGCTAAAGCTGAGAAGAGCGGAGGTAATTGAGCCGGATTCGGGAGTCAGCAGCTAACGGAGGTGTCATGTCAGGAAAACAGCAAGGCAAACAGAAAAGAACCATCGGTTATTTTTTGTTAAAAAAAAAACATTCAAATGAGTCTGCGCTGGAGCAAGAAATCTGTGTACTGATAAGCATATGGTTTAATGGGATGCCTGTTACCCCCGACAACAGTATCTCCCGATGAGACAAATAATGTAGATTTATAGCAGGCTAAAAAGTTGATTGGGCCTTAAACCACTTGTGACTGGGTGAGCACTCTTTGAATTCCCATCTGGGCTCCAGTCCCAGTGTGACATCCAGAACAGTGATGGAACTGAGCATCAGGTGGGGGGCTTAACGCCCAGATGCACACAAGCCACCGCTGGTTTCCACGGCAACATTGGTCTCGCATTCTGTCTTCCTCGATGCCCAGTTGGGCCCTGATCAGCATAAACAGCACGAGGGGGGGTCATTTAAATTAGAGGAAACAGGGTATTTCCTTTAAATTACGGCGGCTCCAGAGCCCGGGGCTGAGGTATCCCCGTCTCCTCGCTGTGATGTGACTCTTCTCACATTAAGTCCCCTTTCACATCTCTCATTCTCAGAACATTAATTTTTTTCCCTGTGTGTTTTGACCCAGACATTTTGAAGCCGGGACACGCTCGCAGGTGTCAGCGGTGTGAAAGGCCGTCACCCTCTGACCTTACCGGGACCCTCATAATGCATCAAACTCTGATCTAACGCCTCCCACTTTGCCAAGGGCTTCAAGTGTGTGGATTTTTGCATGTTCTCCCCGTGTCGTCGTGGAGGTTCCTCCGGGTACTCCGGTTTTCCCCCACGATCCAAAAACACACTATGGTGATCTGCAGTTACTAAATTGTCCATAGGTGTAAATGGTGTCTCCCATCCAGGGTGATTTGGTGTCCCGTCCTCTAGCCTGTTTCCAGGATAGGCTACGGACCCCCGAGACCCTGCACCACACAAGCGAATGTGGAAAATGGACGACCGCCACAGCAATATGCTTGTGCATGGTTTATTCTTACCTGTTTATGGTTGCTGAACATTTCTCCATCAAACGTCTTTTTCGGCTAGTTGCATATCTAGGTTTCGCAGAGAAATTTCTGACATACGCCAGGCAGCATCTGGAGTGTGTGAGCTATTTATGAATTCCAATGTGATCAAACAGGTACCAGCGGATGCCGTAACTGAAAAGAGGTTAGAAATAAATACTCAAGAGCCACCGATCAAACCTAATTAGAAGCATATAAATAAACAGCCGGCTTCCAATTCTAATCAAAAGACGGCACTGAGATCCATAACTCAACAGTGGTTTGCTTGTGGTTTCAGACAGGAAACTTTTAGCTGGCACTCAGATCTGGGTGCTGATGCCTCATGCTGGTATACATGACTGTTGTCATGCACTGTGACTGCACATTCTGAGATATTTTCAAAATAAATTAATAAATCATTTGCTTAATGACAAATACAGTGACAAATGTAGTGCCTAATCCAGGGGGGTTACGCGGTCATCAGATTTTCAGAAGCCCTCCCATCCACTGGCAGTGGTCCGGCACCATATGGCTTGGGGGTGGCAGAGAGTAGGAGCGCATCACTGGGGAGTACTCTGATTGGCTGGATCAGACTCTGTCTGAGGTGGAGCCAAACTTACACCCCCAAAGGTAGCGAACCAATTTCCCATGACAAGTCAGGCCACCCTCTTAGTGTTGTTTACATGCTTTGTGGTACTGTCCAACTTTCAGGATTTACAGGGGAAAAACCAATTTCACAGAGGATGAGTCTAAATTAACAAGACCCCTTTTCAAAAGCAAAACACCCCAGCAAACCACTGTAGTAAAGATTCAGCAGTGCACATCTCATTTTGCATTGTCATCGAGATTACCACTGGCTGGAATTACAACTAAGTACTTTTAAAAATATGTTTCTCATACTACAGCAGGTAAGGGGGTGGGGGATCAAAACTGAACCCTGACAGAAGGCTGGAAACTAAAATTATGATTAAATAAAATATTATTATAAAAAACTGGTGTGTCCCAGTGAGGTAACCCTGTCAGCCGACAGTGTCCCAGTGAGGTAACTGTCCCAACCAGGTTACACTGTTGGGTCATTTTAGGCCATTCTGTGAGATGCCTCACTGGCAAAGGGAAAAGCTGAAGGTTAGAGTTGGAGAGGGTGAATGGACTGATCGGCACAACAATAAACATGCCTGAAGACCTGCTTTCTATACGGTCACCACAAGTTCACATGCGCTTGAAGGTGCCCAACAACAGCAGCTAAAATTATAATAACACTGAAGCTGAGTGTGTGAGGCGTTCCTGCGCCCCAGGACACTACCGCTTAAAGGCGATGCTGTAGGTCAGCATGTGAGGTGTTCCTGCGCCCCAGGACAGTACAGCTTTATGGCGATGCTGTAGGTCAGCATGTGAGGTGTTGCTACGCCCCAGGACAGTACAGCTTTATGGCGATGCTGTAGGTCAGCATGTGAGGTGTTGCTACGCCCCAGGACAGTACAGCTTTA
>JAODKE010000055.1:11402468-11424211 GCA_026779605.1 Mormyrus hasselquistii
TGGGCGCGGGCTGGCGGGGGGCGCGGCGGTGCGGGGGGGGGGGTGGGGGGGCGGGGGGGGGGGGGGGGGGGGGGGGGGGGGGGGGGGGGGGGGGGGGTTTGGACCACTTTCCGTGTTGTCTGTTTCCATGCCTTTGGCTTTGTTTACAAACAAATGCTGTCACAGGGGAGAGGGGGGGCATGAAGGAAAAGGTTTGTACATATTTTCTCCTCATAGGCTACACGGATGCTTCCTGCATAGGGTCTGATGTCTAGAGGGCAGGTCCTGCAAGCTTCACATTAAAGGAAAGCCCCTGGGGATTATGGGTATGCTAGTGTGTGCTGACAAGCAACCATGAATAAGCCGGCGGCATGTGAAAGGTGCCTAACAGGGGGCTGCTGGGAAGGGAGCACAGCCACACGGGCTGATGCGCATCATCAGGACACAAAGGATGGCTTTGGGCAGATTAAATAGGGTCTAATCCAGGGATCTGGGGCATTCAGTAACTGAGTCTCGGGGGCGTGGCCCCATTAGGGAGCACCAGTGTCATGATGTTATTCCCAGTGACCAGGCCTGGTGGACCTTGTTGCAGCAACTACATGCCAAGTCAGTGACCCCTGACCCCCAGTAACTTTCCCAGTATGGGAATTCCTACCCAGAGCGAAAACACCAATCACACCCTTTGTAAGCGCAAAAACATCAACATAGCCAGGCTAATTCCTCAAACTCATTCCTCAGAAACATAAAAAGCCAGGGGGTGGGCGAACAGGGGGGCGAACCCATGTTACCCCTTTGGGCTTTACCCGGCCGGGCCCTAAGGACTCCCTTAGGCTGCCCTTTGTCACGAATATGTTCATAATTTTTACAGACAGAATCTCTAGGCCCATGGGGCAGAAAGGGCCCAGTTCGGGAGCCTTAGGGTCTTGTCTGTGCTGTTTCCCGTCTGTCCCGTTGGCATCATCGGTCCCGTTGGCATCGTCACTCAGTGGCCCTGCAGCATTCACTGCGGCAGTTTGCAGCTGCATGTAAGGCGGCTTGGATGAGAATGAGCACCTGCGAGTCTGAGGTCTGGGATCTGGACTGGAAAAGTACAAATTGCCCTCTCCTGGGGGAGGATGAGCTGCCGCCCCAAGCGGAGCAGTCTAGGTACATGGGGGTCTTGTTCACGAGCGAGGGAAGAAGGGAGCGGGACATGGACAGACAGATCGGTGCAGCGCCAGCAGTGATGTGGACACCGTACCGTTCTGTCGCGGCGGAGATGGAGCTGAGCTGGAAGGCAAAGCTTCCGATTTACCAGTCGATACATTACTAGCCTCACCTGCTTACGATCGCAAGTTCTGGGTAGTAACTGAAAAAATGAGATACAAGCTGTCGAAATGAGCTTCCTCCGCAGGGCGTCTGGGCTCAGCCTTAGGGAGAGGGTGAGGGGCTCAGACAGTGTGGAGGGGCTCGAGCTGAAGCCAGCACTGCTCTGCATCAAAAGCAGCCAGCTGAGATGGTTCAGGCTACGATGTTGGACGCCTCCTGGGCCCAGGGGCGGACCCCGCATAAGTGGAGGAAAATGGAAGGATAATAACAGCAATAATATAACGACGGCGACCATGACGCTTTTTTTTGGCATCAATAGCCCGACAGTGAACCCCTTCATAGCTGGTGATCAAGGCCAGGCACCTACAGCAGCGGGGGGTCACGTGTCAGCTCTGCGTTGCCCTTGTGGTTCGGGAAGATGTGACCGGAAAGAAAGATCTGCGAAAAGAAAAACGATCAGTGACTCAGTGCCTTAGTAAATAATGTCAGAGCGACAAGACTGCCGTGTTGTTCTTCATTCTGTGTGTATCCCACGCTAAACACCAAAGACCACAAAGGTTATGTATTTTCAAGACTGCCGTGTTCTTCTTCATTCTGTGTGTATCCCACGCTAAACACCAAAGACCACAAAGGTTATGTATTTTCCGCTTATCAATTAGCGATTAATGGTTCAAGACTGATATTCTTAAAAAATCTGTTTGCAAAATTAAATTTCAATTCAAATGTCCACGAATCTAACTTTCATTACTATGATATAATATAGTTTGTAATTTGCTGATGCAAGGTTTTCGATTAAACTAAGTACGAAACACCAGGTAATGGCAAACTATTACACACCGTACAGTCTTTTCATTAATAATACCTTCTTGACAAACAAGCTTTGAACTCCACAAATTAGTTACAGAGCTCCATCTAGTGGCGCCTACTGTATATTTGACTTTGGGGATTAGCATGACACTGCTTTTTACAATTGAGCGCATGCCTTGGACATGTTATTCAGTGAAAATATTGAATGGATGATTTAGGAGGTGGCATGATGTGTATGTTCTGTTATGGAACCCTGTAACTCTGTCCAGAATACACTGCAGTACCATAATCTTTCTATTCTGGATAGGATCAATTAGTTTAAGTGCATGACAATAGATGAAAGTCATAGGAATTGTTTACAAAATCGGATCAAAACTCCAGGCTGTTTTATATGAACACACTGCACTTTGAGTTTTGAGCTGGAGTCATGTGACACAGAGGATGCAAATATATAAAACAAGACAATTAAACAACTATGTACATACACTTTAATGTTTTTCCCAAAATCACATACAATCATTTTTAATAAGGCATTTTGTACACATATTAGGGCTGTTCCTCTAGTTTTCAAGAGTAATTCCCAACACTGCATACATTTTCACACTTCTGTGAAAAGTTAGTTTTATATGTTTATATATAAAGTATATATAAAATCAATGTTCTTAAAATTGAAAAAATAAAAAAGGTGCCCCCGACCCCCGCCCCCCCCCCCCCCCCCCCCCATTGGTGGACTGAGCCAAACGACGGATCTCATGCAGCAAATCACCTCTGGAGTTCTTGAGGTCGCGTGCTGAGAAAGATTCTTTAGGCCCAGGAGGAGCGCATGGGGAAGAGAAGAGGAAGAGTTCAGAGCGGTGGAGAAAGTTCCGGAACAAGAGCAAGAGGCAACGTAGAGAGACGGCATCTATGGTGCCACAGAGCAGGCAGGACATTTACTTAGATGGGCAGAAAACCAACCTTGGGAAGCAAAGTAACACCAGGCTACCTTCTAATTTAAAAAGCTATTTAGAGATCAGTACTGAGTAGCTTGAATTGCACCTGGGGAAAAACGTCAAGTGGCTCCAACAGCCACCATAACTGAGTAAGTACTGTGCCCAGGAGTTAACAAGTAAGTAAATGACTACCGGCACCAGGTCACGTCAAATATATAACAAACATACACAGACAGACAGATACAGACTAACAGACACACACTGACACACCAACACACATACTTATTGAATTAAAGAGGTACCTTCTTTTGCCACCGAGTCAACCACAGAGCTGACAAGGTGAATTACAGTCACTATGGAGGCTTGTGGCAGCAGAGGAAGCAAAGGCTGGAGTTAGTACACAGGCTTGGCACGGCGGCACAGCGGGTCTAATGACACCCCACACATCACGATGGGGGGGGAGAGGGGGGCGGCGGCGGAGTGGCCATCGACACGGATGCGAGACGGACTGTGCTGAATGTCTGGGTGTTGACCGGAGGTTGAAACACAGGACTGGGACATAATGAATGGTGGGAGGGGGCACAGGCGGGGAAAGGGAGGGGGTTGGGAGTGGGGACTCCGCGCAGCGTGACACGCATGTCCAAGGCACTGGGATGCCGAGCATGACGGTGACAGTATGGAAGGAAGGACCAAGTGAAATTCTCAAGAGTAAAAAATGCCTTTCCTGCTCAAACGCGCCGGCGTGAGAAAGCGGACGCGGCGGGGAGCCACTGGGAGGGGCGTCAGCCTAAGGACACTCCCACCTGTCAACGTCAACGGAGTGGAAGCGTGGGGAAGGGGGAAGGGGGGGGCACCGGGCAGTCGGCAGGGTGTGGCCATGCTCAGGGCATGCAGAGCGACACGGCGGGCAGCGCGCAACACATGTACCACGTTCCCCCAGCCAAAATGGCAGCTGAGTGATTTCAGAAACCCCCTGCAGCTTTGGGCCTTTGCTGGCAGCTCGGGGTGGGGCACGGGCCGAGTGGGAAAAGCCTCTTTTTTAACCTGGAGAATCTCATGTTTGATCTATGTTTGGTCTCTTCCTTCGGTACCGAAACAAAGCAAAGACTTACAAGCTGCCCCTAGTTAAAAACCAGCTCTGGTTCCCTGGACCGGTTTGATCCAAATGGGAGCTGAGTGTGCAGTGGAAGAGGGAAGGAAAAAAAGGAAAAGAAAAATAAAAAAAAAAGATGACCCAAAGTCGCCTTTCAAACAGTCACAGCATTTCACATGCAAGCAGAGGACAACCAGCATCCTGCAGAGGTTCCGAACGTTGGGACCAGGGAGGCGTGTCGGCACCTCTGCAGGGTAACGGTGGTCTTTACGATGGGGGGTGTCCACCGATATTTCAGCGCGAGGCGGCGCCCTGAGCGGACCCCGACCACCCCGGGAACATACCGTTATCGTCGCAGGACTCGGATTGGAAGGAGCTGAGTGACTGCACCTCCGACAGGCTGCCGCGGGCATTGTAGGGGTGGCAGGCGCTGTCCTGCACCGGTTCTTTGGTTAGGCAGGGGTCCAAGTCCACCATTTTGGCTGGGGGGGGGGGGGGGAGAGGTCAACCATCAGTGAATAATGAAGCAGAATGCGGCAACAGTAACGGCGACGGGGCGCTGGCTGATTACCGTCGTAGTCGTAGTCCCATGTCGGCTTCTGGATGGAGTCACTGTCGGAGTCGGTGTTAAATGGCGGTGGGGGGGGGCGGATGGGCGCCACGCTGCACACGGCCACAGCCTTGCGATGCCCATGCACTGCGTCTGGGTTGAATGTGCTGAACTCAGGGTGCTCGGGGATGGCAGAGCCCTCGAACGAGTTGCGGTCTAAGTTGTTGCGGGAGTCGCTGGGTATGCTGGGCGTGTACGAGATGGGCCTGACGGGCACCTGGGGTGGCACGTCTGAGTAGTAAGGCCTCTGCAGGAAGGGGTGGGCTGCCATGGGGCGCCGGGCCCCACCGCCGTCGTCCTCGGGGGCCCGCTTTCCACGCCGGCACGCACGCTTGCGCACCGCCACGAACAGCAGGGCCAGGAGGAAGACGCCGGTCACGAAGACGGCGATGCCGACCACCTCCTCCAGGCCGATGTTCCAGGCCGTGGAGACAAGGTCGTTGCGCACCTCGGCCGCCAGTTCGCACAGCTGGCCCCCGAAACCAGCCGAGCAATTACAGCTGTATGAGCCGTATGAGTTCAGGCAGCGGGCACCGTTGGCACAGGGGGTCTGCACACACTCATCCACATCCGACAGGCACCTGTGAGGGGGGCGGGGATCAGTGGGCATATGGGGAGGGGGGGCTACATGTGGGTGTGGCTATGTGTGAGTGGGGCTACGTGTGGGCGGGGCTCACCTCTCCCCTTGGAAGCCGGGCTCGCACTCGCAGACAGGGCCGTCCAGGCTGTCGATGCACCTCCCGCTGTTTTGACACGGGTTGTCCTTGCAGTATGGGCCCAGCTGGCACCTAGGGGAGGCCAAGAAACATTCAGGGTCTGGGAGACCTGGCGAGGTCACCCCCCCCCCCCCCCAAAAACTTCCTCCAGTCACAGGGTCTCACCTCTGGCCGGAGTACTGGCCTCGGCACTGGCACAGGAAGTCCAGACCGTGTGCCAGGCATGTCCCACCATACAAGCAGGGGTTCGAGGTGCATGGGTTGGCACTGAGCTCACAGCGCGGGCCAGTGAAGGAGCCTGTGCACTTGCAGAAGTAACCTGCAGGAGGAAGCAAAGAGACATCACGGTTCAGCCTATCATGGAGTGAGAGTAGAGTATAGCATGTGATGGCGGGAGCGTGTCCATACCGCCGCCGGTCAGCGAGGAACATAGGCCTCCATTGGCGCAGGGGTTGCTGAAGCAGCCTTCGACCACCAGGGTGGCGCAGCCGGGCGACACGTCCACGGCCTCCTCCAACATGGCGGCGCCGCGCACTAGTGCGAGGGGCTGGGCCGCCAGGGGCAGCTCCTGGCCGTTGAGGCGCACGCCGGCCAGGCAGCCCCGCAGGGCCCCGGGGCCTGGGTGAGTGCGGCCATGCGGCCGGGCATGCCCCCCCAGGAAGAGCCGGCCATCCAGGTTGAGGGTGCGCAGTGTGCCGGGGGCGGCGCCCGATGCTGCGTGCAGCCGGTCAAGCACCAGCCGAGCGTAGTTACCGTTGACCTCCAGCGACACGGAGTGCCACTCGCCATCATTAACCTGGGCGCTGTGCACTGACACCACGCCGGGCCCGCTGCCGCAGTCGAATTTGTACTGCAGGTGGCCATTGACAATCTGGCAGGGGGCAGGGGCACGTGGAGAGGGAAAGGTCAGAGGTCAGAGGTCAATTACCATTTCAATTTATCGGCACAGCTGAGGAGGGGTACCGTACCCAGGCCCCAGTGAGCCTAGGTGCCTGTATACCCCCTCCTGCCTGCACACACACCTCCAGGATGCTGTAGTCCGTCCCCTTGGCGTACATGACGGTCCCGTGACTGGCAAACGTCCTCAGCCTCAGCGACAACTTGGTCTCCTCCTTGTTCTCGTTCTCCAACAGCCGATACTTCAGGTAGCCATTGCCATTGAATGTCAGTGAGGGCCCTCCTGTGGAATCCAGGAACATATAGGGAGGTGGAGGGAGGAGGGTTAACAGGGCATGGTGAACCCCTGAGAGACAAGGAAAGCAGGAGGGTGTGACCTCACCTGAGCACTCCCCCTGCTGGCCATCGGGACACACGCAGCTGTAGCCGTCACCCTTGGGGTCGGTGACGCACTGGGTGCCCTCTGGACATGTGTTACCCTCGCAAGGCCGGACCGCTACCAGGCAGTCTGCGCCTGGGGGAAACACAAGCACAGAAGTGGTCAGGAGAGATTCAGCTGTATTGGCATTGCTCGTCACCTGACCGTCGTGGCCCGGCCCGCTGGTACCTTGGCAGAGGCAAATGGGGGTGCGGTGATGCCGGGGCGTGATGAAGCTGAGCCGCGCCGTGCTGTAGGTGCTCATGGCAGTACCATCCAGTGTGATGGTCTCCTGGCAGAAACGTAGCGGGCAGTCCAGGCCGGCACACAGCTTCCTGAAGATACGCACCACGCGCACGCCAGTCATCTCCTCCACGGCCGCCAGCGAGCTGTTCAGCTTGCGGAAAAGCGTGTCGTGTGGCGTCGAGGGTGCGCTGGGCCGCTCCAGGCTGAGCAGCACGTCCAGGTCACTGTCATTGGGGGGGTCTGCGGGCTGCAGGCTCAGCAGGTGCACGTCGTCACGCCGCACTCCCGCGATGTTTCGCAGTGCCCGCTGGAAGTTGCGCCAGTAGTCAGTGACAAACTCCTCAGGTGTGACGCCTGCGATGCGCACGGTGAGCGAGCGCTCCAGCGTCTGCTGGGACACGTGCCGCACGTGCACAGCCACGCCGGCTGCCGCAGTAAAACGCCCATCTGTCACACTGATGTTTAGGTGGTAGCGTCCAGGGTCCAGTGGCCGCCCGGCCACCAGCCGCCCGTCGGAGGCGGAGATGGAGAAGAGGGGGGCGGAGCTGGCACTGGAGACTAGGCCATAGGTCAGCGTGTCGTACACATCCTGGTCAGTGGCATGGACCTTCCCTAGGACGCCGCCGGCGTACTCCTCTCCTGGTGCGGCAATGAAGACATCGAGCGGGAGCACGGTCGGGGGGTAGACGCTCTCCTGGATGATGCGCACATTGATGTAGCAGGATGACTGCTGGGGCGGCCGCCCGCTGTCAGACACCTGTGGGTAGCAGAGGCAACGGCTGCAAAAATGGCGTTCTGACACTAGAGGGAGCCAATACACCGCCACTCCTTCAGGGCAGCAGACAGGGAAACAAAAGGAGAGGGAGAGGGGTAGGGGGAGATGACAGGGAGGCCTGCAGGCCACCTTACCTGGACAAGGAGAAGGTAGTGCTCCCGCATGTGGCGGCTCAGCCGGCCCACCACCAGCAACACCCCGCGTGCATCCATCTGGAAGGCATCGTCCTCATTGCCGTCGACGATGGCGAAGGAGAACGGGGCTCCATTGTGGGAGGCGTCTCTATCGGAGACGCTAAGCTGGAGCACGCTGCTGCCCGTGGGCTGGTTTTCCTGGGGGGGGGGTAATTAATGGACTGTTTTTCAGAGGCCAGTCTCATTAGCCAGTCATGGACACTCTCAGAAAGTCGGTTTAAGCTCCAATGTTGCTTGACAAACACCCCGAGACTAAATCTGCTCAGAAAAGAAAACAACGACGTCTCTCTATGTGTGCCTGTCTGGACATAAAGGGGATTCCTCTTGGCCGACAGCCACAGAATCATACTCCAGCCTGGGGGGCCCAACATCTCACCTGGATAACAGCGCTGTAGTTGGCCTGGGAGAACATAGGGGCGTTATCATTCACATCGGACACGTCGATGTTGATAGAGGTACTGCTGGACCTGGGTGGCTGCCCATTGTCTGTGGCTTGCACTGTCAGGGCGTATCCCGAAACCTGATTTAAGTAGAGAGGTCAGTCATCATGTGCATCACAGCATCGAGCCCACATGACGTCAGCACGGTCGCTTGAGGAAGATTCCGCCCACCTTCTCCCTGTCCAGAGAGCGGGCCACCTTGACCGCGCCTTTGACCGCGTCGATTGTGAACGTGCTGCCCTGGTTGCCGGACACGATGGCATAGCGCACGCGGTTGTGTGCGGGCCCGTCAGAGTCCTCGGCCACAACCTGGGGGGTGGGAGAGTGGGAGGTAGTCAGAAATGAGGGGCGGACACAGAGAGGGCACCGTCATAGGCAGAAGGTCCAGGGAAGCCACAGAGTGTGACACGAGCAGGTACAAAACCGCACTCCCACACGGCTCATACATGACAGATGATTAGAACTCATGTCTGATAGAATGGGCACTGCCAAAGGGGGTGGGGTAGACAGAGAGAGAGAGGGAGCAGGGGAAAGAGAAAAACAGAAAGAGCACTCGAGACAAAAGGGCTAAAGAAAGACAATGAGCACTAGAGGAAACAGAGAAAGGCCTACAGAGAAACAGAAAAGTGCTACAGAAGGATAAAAAAGACAATTAAAGGGCTGGAGAAAAAAGAAAGAGAAAGGGCTACAGAGAAAAAGGGCTAGAGAGAAAGATCAAGGGCTTGGAAAAAAATTGTTGTAGAGAAAGAGAAAAACGGTAGAGAAAAAGTGCTAAAGACAAAGTGCAGGAGAATGAGAACAGTAGAGAAAGAAAGCGACAGAAAGAAAAAGCGACAGAGGGAGAGAGAGAGCAATAAAGAGAACAATAAAGAGCTGGAGAGAGATGAGGGATAGAGGGAGGTCGGGGAGCTCAGGGAATGAAAGCTTCCGTGTGTAGGTACTGCGCATGCTTCATCAGTCCGAAGAGAGTCCCTAAATCCTCATTGTGAAGAGCACCGGCCCACGCTCTCCCAGCCCAGCACTCACGGCCACGATGGTCTTGCCCAGTGGCGCGTCCTCGCTGACCACGGTGGAATACACATCCTGGCTGAAGACGGGGCTGTGGTCGTTCACATCTGTGAGGTTGATGCTGATCGTGGCCAGGTCGGTGAGAGCGGGGGCACCACCGTCAGATGCTTCTACGGTCAGGTAGTACTCATGGAAGCTCTCGTAGTCCAGGGGCTCGATAACGAATATGTCCCCTGTAGGTTGGACACATTTCATGCGGGTTTACCAAATCAGCGTGGAACTTTCTAGTAATGGATGCGGCGACTCCTCCACAGCGAGTGATACTGAGGGTGCGAAAGTAAGCCCACGCACCTGTTTGGGGGTCCACACTGAACATCCCGTGCTCATTGCCAGAGACGATCGCGTAAGTGACCTCGCCGCTGGCCTCTGTATCGCGCCTGGCGGCAAAGACGCGCAGCACCTGTGTTCCCACGGAGACGTCCTCCGGCACCGCCACCATGTACTCCCGCCGCTCGAACACGGGTGGATTGTTGTTGATGTCCATCACAGACACAGCGACATGGCACACGGCAGACAGCCGCCGCTGGACTCCCTGGTCGACAGCACGTGCTATCAGCGTGTAGGCGGCCTGCGCTGTCTGGTCCAGGGGCCTCTGCAGCCGCAGGAGCCCCGAGTGCTCGTCGATGGAGAAGACGCCTCCCGCAGACTCCTCCAGTATGTAGAGCACTGCGCCGTTCAGACCTGCAGGTGTGGGGGCGCCGGGAGGAAGCAAACGTCCATGATCAGCCTCATTACTCAGCAGACCAGCCCGACTGGCCCAAATGAGACAGAGATGGATCAGAACAATAAGGTTGGGACGCCCTGCCGACACGCCGGCCACAAATTACGACATTTATCCGTGCACGCTCGCATGCAGCCTGGAACTGTCCACACCCGTCATGCCAAAGCCCCAAACGAGCCCCTCCTCCCCCCTCCCTGTCCCACTGTGCAGCAATCAGCACAGGAAGAGGCTGGCGCATGCTCCTCCCTCCCATGTGACCATAAACCAAGGCAGCCGAGGTAATAATGGGGGGGTGGGAGACACACACACCAACCCCCCCCCCACGCACACATACACCTCCCCATCCTGACGTACACTCATTTCCTGCCAATCTGTGACACACTCTCTCCAGCTGGACCCTGGATCTCGAAGTACAGAACCAATTCTCATGCTTTCTCCTTGCTCTGCCGCCCCTGGGTCCTGTTTACCCACTGCCTGACTGAGATTGGCGGGAGCTGGCATAGGCATGGACACAGCTGTGCCACAACTGAGGGCTGCACTGGAGGAGCTTGGGACAATAACGGCCACCAAGTGCTGTCATGGCTCTGCTCCCTGACGCAGAGCAGCCTCGCCCCGCTGCTCACCCAGGTCAAGGTCCGAGGCTTGCAGCTGAGCCACTGGCGTGCCCAGTGCTGTGTTCTCAAAGACGGTGATGGCCTGGGTCTCCAAGGCGAACTGTGGCGCGTTGTCATTGACATCCTCCACAGTGATGTGCACGCGGCTCTGGCAGTAGCGACCCCCACCATCCACAGCCCGCACTTCTAGCCAGTACTCTTCCTGCTCCTCACGGTCCAGGGACAGGAGCGTCCTCAGCTCACCTGGGAAAAGTGGAGGACATGCTTCAGGACTGTGCTATCACATTCCCCAGCACTTCCAGCCAGAGCCAGACTGGGACCAGACACGAATCGATAACAGTGCTAAGCCTAATGAGGTAAAATTAGATTTTCAACACCCCTGCCCTCCCCCTCCCCCTAGAATAATTCCTCGAGAAGGAGATCATCTTTCCTGCCAAGCTAAAATACTTCAACCTTGCAGCTTTCCTCTTACATGATTGAGGGGGTTCTGGGAATGAGGGAGATGAACTGCTCTTCATAGGGGCAGAGGGCAGCCTCAGCCTTACCCAGGAGTCTCAAAGGTAGCACCCTGAATGCGCAGCCCCCTCCAGGTCCCCATCATACATCAATAGACCACAGCCATAGCCTTTCTGCTGCTACAATGTGACGATAACCCCCCCAAGATGTAAGACAAGCAGCTGGGACATAGTCACAGATCTGGCATGCAATTCACGGCTGCATGGAATCATGGTTCTGGGCCGTGGAGGAGAACCTGACACAGAGGTGATAATTTCAGGTCCAGAAAGTACAAATCCAGATTTAGCTTCAACCGACCAGTGGAGTACTCTGCAACTGTGACTCTTTATGCTCAACTGGTTGGTTGAAGCTAAATCATGGTCTGGATTAGTACTTTCTGGACCTGAAATTTCCACCTCTGCCCTGATAGCGCAGTGAGCATTGGGGCTTCTCTCCGCATTGCGCAGCATCAAATGATCAGTTTTTCAACTCAAAAACCTTGTGGTGTTGGGGACCTACGTCTTCCCTGCACCTTAAAGACACTGGGGCATCCCGCAACCTAACACACCATACCTGTTTCCGCATCGATGCTGAAGTGTTCAGACAAACCACCACTCATTTCGTAGGAGATCTGCCCGTTAGAGCGGATGTCAGCATCTGTCGCCGATACCTGTAGGATCAGCTTGCCTATCGGGGCATCCTCAGCTACGTTTTCCTCATACAAAGTCTGTAGAGAGAGAGAGAGAACTTCACTTTACTGCCGAAAGCCTCTGCGCCCTCCCCAGAACCGGAAGAGTATGCCACATCCTGACCGACTACCCCCACATGCCATTGACTTTTTGAGGACATACCTTTTCACAAGTGGGGCTGTTGTCATTGGCGTCAAGAACCTTCACCTCCACAACAGCTTTGGCCATAAAGGTGCCATCGGAAGCAGTGATGTTCAAGAGGTAGTGGTCCCTGGTTTCCCGGTCTAGGGGCTTCTGAACTGATACCTTCCACTCCTTCTGGGTGTGCTCTATGGCAAACTGCCCCAAGGGGTCTCCACCTGAAGTATAAGGAGATCTGTTACAACTCACTGTTGCAGCCCAAAATATCCGGAAACCCTAACAGATGCGTGTGCCACACTAAGGGTCTACAGAATGAGCCCC
This sequence comes from Mormyrus hasselquistii, assembly GCA_026779605.1. NCBI lineage: Eukaryota > Metazoa > Chordata > Actinopteri > Osteoglossiformes > Mormyridae > Mormyrus > Mormyrus hasselquistii. The sequence goes on from JAODKE010000055.1 coordinate 11,414,933, forward strand.
CCCCCCCGCAACCCCAAAGCTGGAAGCTTGAGCTTTCAGTGGAAATGCAGTCTGGTTCCCCTATACAAAATGCAAATCTCCCATCTCTCATCTGCATGCTTGGATTCGCCTGCCACTTCGTGTTCTGCTGCCAAAACAGTCGTCAAAGATTTATTCAGGGACCCTGATACAGTGACAGGAAAATAACAGGTGCCCCAACGTCCACATCGTTTCACAAGTCGCTTCTCTTTCCCAACCTCCTGTTGTGCCTTTTCCTGAATAACTGTGGCAGCTCTTTTTTATAGTATCTCATGATGTCAAACTTAGCTCAGCTGTCCACACAAGATAATTGCCAGCAAAGGCTGAGCTCTTCCCTGGTGACTTTAAAACTGTAAAGATAATGATACACGTTTCTTAAATGGCCCAAACTCCAGTCACACGTGTAAAGACAGGTTTCCGACTCACCTGTTATGAAGTAGCTCACTTGCTTGTTGATGTCCTCACTATCTGCGTCAGTGGTGCTGAGGATGGCGATGACGCCACTGGGTGGCGGGTCGTCTTCGCTCACTGTGCCTTTGTACACCTTGGCGGTGAAAAGAGGGGGGTTGTCGTTCACGTCAGCCACTGCCACCTCCACTTTGGTCCGGGCGACCAGCTGTGTCTGCTCCCCACGGTCAGAGGCCAACACGGCTACCGTGTAGCGGTTCTGTTTCTCCCGGTCTAACTCCTTGAGGTTGGTGATCCAGCCTGTCTCACTGTTGACAGCGAAGAGCTCTGCAATTTCCTCAGACTCCTGGTCTTGGTCCAAGCTGTAAACCACTTGCCCATTAGTTCCAGAGTCCTGGTCTGTGGCCTTCACTTGGATAACTGCTGCACCCCCGGGCAGGTTCTCCACCACAATGGCTTTGTAGGGGTTGGATTCAAACAAGGGGGCATTATCATTAACATCTTTCACCTGAATGCTGATATCAACAGCAGAGAGTACTTCTGTGCCTTCATGGTAACTCTGCACCTGCATTGTCAGCAGGTACCATTTAGTCTTTTCATGGTCAAGTTTCTTGTCCAGTTTTAGACTGCCCGTGTCCCGGTCAACGACAAAGACCTCATCCTGATTGCTTTCTGGAGTGTTTCCTTTTACCAGGCTGTACACGACAGCCTGTTTGCTGTTGATCTGGATAATATCAATCTCTGATCCAATAGGCAGGTCTTCAGCAATGGCATACCTGTAGTGAGATTCAACAAACTTTGGCACTGGTATCTCAGGGGCCAGTATCCGGATGTACACTGGTACAAAACTTTCCTTAGGTGGACTTCCACTATCCTTAGCCCTTACATAGAAGGAGTAGAGGTCATTTTCCAGGCCAATAAGACTTTCTTTTGTGACAATGGCACCACTGAAGGGATGGATCTCAAAGTTTTCCTCAACATTTTCCATCTTGGTCTCAATAACATAAACAATGTCAGCATTGCTGCCTTCGTCCATGTCAGATGCTGCAACCCTCAGCACTGTAGTCCCCCTCAAAACATCAGATGCAACATTTGCCTTGTATTCTGTGGCCCTGAACTGTGGCGCATTGTCATTGACGTCAGTCACAATGACATTCACAGTGCAAAACCCTACTTTTCCCCCGCCATCTTTAGCCATTAGGGTTACAGGGATCATTTTCTCCAGCAAGTTCTCACGGTCAAGCACCTTAAGCGTTCTCACATCTCCATTGTCACTGACAAAAAATTTGTCCCTGGCAAGATCATTCACAATATGGTAAGACACCTGTCCATAGATGCCACTGTCCTGGTCTGTAGCTTTGGCTTCAACAACCAGGGTGCCATTAGGGGAGTTCTCTATGAGTTCCACGACATATTCTGTCTGCATGAAGATGGGGTTGTGGAAGTTGGCCCCAATGACCATGACCAGAACCATAGCTGAGCTTCTAAACACACCATCAGTCACAGAAACATTGAGGTGGTACGTCGGCGCCATCTGTGGCTTGCGATGGTTTGAAATTACAATTGTGCCTGTCTTTTGGTCAATGGCAAAGTTCTGGTCCTCATTTCCAGAAAGGATAGAGAACTCTAGATTCCTGGCATCCAAACTGTCGGCATCAGATGCCTGCACTTGAGTAACAAAATGGCCGCGGGGGGCAAGCTCACTGACTGAGGCATTGTACAGCTGCTGGCTGAAGACTGGCTGGTTGTCATTCAGATCAGTCACATAGATGGTCACCATGACATCATTGGAAAGTGCGGGCACTCCCGTGTCCACAGAGCGCACTGTCAGCTCGTGCTGTGGGGAAGTCTCGTAGTCCAGCACACGGGCAGTCCAAATGATGCCAGTCTCCCGATCGATGCTGAAGTAACTGGAATTGTTGTCCAGATCTTCAACTAGCTGATAAAAAAGGGCTTTGTTGTTTCCAGAGTCCAAGTCTGTAGCTGTTATTTGCAGCACAGATGTTCCTACAACAGAGGCCTCTGAAAGGCTAGCGTTGTACTGCTTCAGCTGAAAAATTGGGGGATTATCATTAACATCCTCTAAAATAATGTCCACAAAAACCTCAGCGTGTGCCCCAGTCAGTGAGTCTGTTGCACTCACACTCAACTTATAGGCAGGGTGTGTCTCGAAATCCAGTGGCTGCCTGACATATATGACTCCAGTGTTGAAGTCGATGGAAAAATGGCGAAGTGGGTCTCCTTGCTCAATGGTGTAGATGACCCGAGGTCCCTCGGAATCACTGGCTTGAACGTGCACTACCGGCGTGTGCAGTTGTACGTTTTCTGGAATCTCAGCGCTATAAAATGCCTTGTCAAACACCGGGACGGCATTGTCCACAACTCTAATGGACACCTCTGTCGCTGACGAAAGGGCTGGATCCCCACCATCTTTGGCCACTACATAAATGACAAACTCTGTGGCTACGGCCTCCTCTTCCAATTGCTTCTTTAAAGAAATCTCACCCAGCGGACTTATTTGGAAATACTCATGGTGCTCGCGGAGGTGATAGTGGACCTCGGCATTCTGGCCGACATCCCTATCCACTACCGTCACCTGCCGGATGACCTGACCTACCTCTGCCTCGATCTGCACCAATGCGTGGTAGGGCAAGTTGACAAAAGTGGGCTCATTGTCATTAACATCCTCGATCGTCACCTTCACAAGGGTATTGCCCACACCGTTTGCCCTTTCCTGCTTGGTTACCTCCACGACCAAATCGAAGGAGCTTTGCTCCTCACGGTCGAATGCTATTCCTGTGGTGGAAAGCACCCCAGAGGTGCGGCTTACTGAGAACCTCTTGTCAGGGTTTAGGATGGTGTAAAAAAGGGGCTCATTTAGCTGGTTCCCCATGACGGCGATGACAGCCAGGATCTTCTTCTCATAGGAATTCTCCTGAACCGAGGCAGTGTATGTTTCTTGAGTGAACTTCAGGCCGCTTTCCTTGTTCTCCTTCACATTTATTTTTACTGAGGCAGTGCTGGCAAACCGTCCGTCGGATACCCTTACCCGCAGTTCATACCTGCTTCTCAGCTGAGTCACATTCTGCATGGAAATGACACCTGTGTTGGGATCTATCCTGAATTTATCGCCAATATTACCATCTGAAATAGAGAACAGCAACTTGGAGTTCGGCCCAGAGTCAGCATCCGTGGCGTTTACTGTAATCACCTGAACAGCTTTGTATGTCGGCACGGCGACAGATGCTTCATATACCGGTTGGCTGAATTGCGGGGGACAGTCATTGACATCTATGACTTGGATTGTAACGTTGGCCACCTTCTCGGCAAACAAGCGTGGCATTCCCATGTCATGGACCTGGACAGTAAAGTGGAACATGCTCCTCTCTTCATGGTCCAGAGTGGCGATTGTCCGAATGGCACCCGTGCTAGAATCAATGGCGAAGTAGTTGTGGGCAAACGGCTCCACGATTTGATAGACTAACATGGCATTGCCGTCTTGGTCCGCATCTGTGGCACGGATAACTAGTGGAGAATTGTCCATGGTCAAAACCACAGTGTTGACTGGGGCAGACTCGCTGACCATACCTTTAAATTCAGCCTGTGTGAAGACTGGGGCCATGTCATTCTCATCCTTCAGGTGTATGACAAGAGTGGTGTTACTGGTTAGGCCAGCCATGTTGGTTCCCTGGATAATCAACCTGTACAGCGGCTGTTTCTCATAGTCCAGTGTCTTCTGCGTGACCACGACTGCTGAGTTGGGGTTGATGTCAAAGGCCCCACCCGTGTTTCCCTCTTTGATCTGATAGAAGACGGAAGACTGGCTCATTGCCGCGACCAAGCTCACGAAGCTCCCTGCTGGTGCCGTCTCACTGATCTCAGCGGACGTCTCCTTCTTGGCAAATCTGGGCGCCGCGTTATCAGAGACGGTCACGGCTATGTGGACAGTTGCCGTGGTGCTCAGCGGAGGGACTCCACTATCAGAGGCCTTCACAGCCAGTTCAAGCTGGTTCTTACTGTGGCGATCCAGTTCCTTCGCGACAGTAACGGTGCCAAGGATGGGATCAATAGCAAATAAATTTGCAACATTTCCTGTTGGGAGTGAAGAGAAGAAAAAAAGAAGGATTAGCACATTAGTTCAGCTATCGATTTCTATTCTACAGAGAAATGGGCAGGTTTTGTATTAAAATCTAGCTTTAATTTCAGTCTCATGAGGTGAATTAAATTAAAACCATTAAGTTATTAAAGGCCAAACAAACAGTGCCTATCACCACAATTCTTGGCAGAAATGAGACAAACAGTAGATTGCTGCTTTCAGAATGTGGATGAACACAGTAATTAAGTTGTTTTTCACACTGCTGGATCGAGACAAGCAGCAGCGACCAGGGTAGTGAAGAAGCGATGTGTTCCAGCCAGCCGGAGCTCAGCCTAAGTGTTCAGCCGCTACGATCGGCGACAGCCATTCCAGACATCTCAGGAATGTGGCCTCCGTGAGATTTGCCCATTGTTTGGGTTTCGGGTAGCGGGGAAACACAGCTTTTCCTTGAAATTCCTAGTAGGCTGCAGCCCTAACATCAAAAGTCTGCTCACACACACACACAAATTTACATGGATCCTAGAGATTGGCACCAGTACCTGACTCGATGCTGTAGCGGACCTCTGCATTGTGGCCTTTGTCTTTGTCTCGGGCCGTGACCTGCAGGACGGCAGAGCCCACGGCGGCCGTCTCAAACACACGGGCCGAATAGGAGGGGCTGGTGAAGTAAGGGGCGTTGTCGTTGGCATCCTCCACATTGACGATGACTCTCACCAGGTTCCTCTTCACTGGAATGTCCTGGTCACGGACCTGAAATGGCAGGAAGGTGCTCAGACCATATACCTTTACTTCTCAGTTTGACAGTGACCATATTAGTAACAGATGGCTGTAACAAACCCAAATGTCCCAAATGCAAACCCATGAGCGCACATGTGTGCCGACTGGCGTACCATCACAGTGAGTGTGTGCTGCCTCGTGGTCTCGTGGTCCAGCCTCTCGGCAGTGAACAGGATGCCGCTCCCCGGCTCCAGCCGGAACTTCTTGAGGCTCAGTGGGTCGGTGCTGCTCAGTAGAGTGTAGGTCAGCTTGTTCTTCTCGTCCCGGTCCGTAGCGTCGACCCGCAGAACCTCAGTGCCAGGCGGGGTATCCTCAGGCACAATTATCTCGTACTTGGACTGGGAGAACTGGGGCCGGTGGTTGTTGGTGTCGAAGACGCGGATCAGAACCTGTGAAGGCAAAGAGGGCTGCTGAGCATTCTGATCTGTACCTAAAGCAGGCAGGAAGTGTGCAAACAGAGACAAATAAAAGTGGTATTTCCCTAAATCTAGAGACATTGGGCTGTGAGTGCGGAGGACACGAGGTTTGTCTCTTTTGTCTCTAAATGCACCACTCTAGAACCACACCGTGCAATAGCATCGCTGACTCAAAGGACACGTGACCCGCGTGTGACCTTTTCTATCTCCGAAGGGCCCACAATCACAGCCTTCATAAAAATGCTGCACATTTCCTGGCCAAATTCGGCGAGCTTCCGTCTCTTATTAGCACAGAGGATTCGGCCCTCAGATTTCAGAAAATGGATTAAGAGGCGGAAAGAAAGACATCACCGTATCACATCCCGACAGTAGTACAACCTTACCTGAGGACTTTTCTGAACACAAAAAAATCAGAAGCTTTCTTTTCGCGAAATTACCAAGAGACACCAGGGGGCACTCTTCCACATTTGCTATTCACCGTATTTCCCCGTTTCCCCAAGCTCAGATAATCCGTGACGAACATTGTGAGCTCCTTGCCGACTGATGAAAAGCTGCCCACGTGGGCCCTACAACAATGAGAGGTGGACATCCCATAATGCCTTTGCCACACAAAACGCTGGTCGCTGCCGTTTTGGAGCCCCGGCCGGGGCGGTGGAGGACGGAGGGAGTGCCGTGGGACCGCAATGCTGTCAAGACTGCAGTCTATCGATGTGACACGACTGGCAATACTAGCGATCAGGAAGGGGGAGGGGAGCGGGCCACAGGAGACGCTGGCAAGGGGGCTGCCTTCAGCTTCCCAAGACCCTTATCTGCGGATCCCCATCCAACCTGCATACCCTCCCGAAAGTACCCCTCAGGAGGAGCCGGATGCCGCGATAAAGCTGGCACACGCGCCGCCCCCGGGGACAGACAGCAAGGCCTCCGGCGAGGTAGGAAGGCAGAACAGACTCGCCCACCAAAGCCACTCGGACACAGTCCAGCGCCTTTTACTTTGCGGCGATTAGACCCATCCAGGACGCGAGGCCAGGACCTGCTCTCAGCCCCCAGCTTTTACACTTCATTGTGCGCTAAGTGCACGCCTATCAAACACATCCCTGACCTGTGCAGCCAGGCCCGGCACCCTCCCTGTCGGGACACTCTATGTTATGTTTCGGTATGTTGGTGATATGACGTGGCGTAGTGAGGGAGGTGTAGTTAGGCGTGCGACCCTCCTGTCGGGACACTCTTTGTTGTGTTTAGGTATGTTGGTGATGCGACGTCGCATAGTGAGGGAGGTGCAGGCCCAGGCGTGGCACGGCAGCAGTGACCATGGTGACAGCCTGAATTCAGGTGTTCTGACTCAGCGGGGAGTGCAATATGATAGGAGAGATTGGTGATAGTGAAGGCAGTCTGGGGTTGATAATAACAAACAGCAAAAACAAAACTAAAAGACTTGAGTGTAGACCTAATTCTTAAAAATAAGTTTTTACACAAAGAGAAAATAGCAAAGCAAAAAAACCAAACAAATTTTGGAGAGTATTACAGATTCTTCCTCATTTCCTCAAACACAAGAATGAGTTGCCGGTTTTCCCCCTTCACAGATACAAAACAGAGCCTGCTTTTGTGCAAAACAGTTTATAATTGTCACAAATTAATGTTGGCCGCATAAAACTTGGGCAAACACAGCATAATTATAATAAGTATAGTTATTTACCCAGAACTCGCTGCTAATTAATTTTACCATAGTGCGCATCACAACTTGCTCAGATATATATGCACACACATACACACATACATACATAATCTATTTGGTTCATTTAAAGAATCATTTAAATGTGACATGCTTTCATAATTTTACATATATAATATATATACAAAATATTATGAAAACATGTCACATTTAAATGAACCAGATAGTCGTCCGCCCACCTCATCACTAAACAAGCTACACTATATAAATATATGGACGGCTCAGTTTTACTCCCCTCAAAGTTGGATAAGACAGGAGCCATATTTTAGCTTCTCAAACAGCCACAAAAGAAAACAAGTGGAAGCAGGTCTGCGATAAGAGACATGCCCTCCTGTGGACTGGACGCATAACGGCCCCTGGAAACATTAAACACACCAGTTGTGATTCAATTATTCAAAATTAATGAAACAAAATGATTTAACTCATCCTACTTATTCTATAATAAAATTCATGCAAGGATTTTAGAATCGATGTATCCCGAGTTCACCCCAAATTGTATCCAGTGCAAACTTTTTAATCAGGGCAGTCACATCTTGTACTATTATGCCAATGCACCAGTGCAAACCGGTGAATCGTACCAGGTTCACCAGATACCACGTCTGTCTGCAAGGATCTTGCCTGGCATGCCGGAGATGCCATCACGGGCAGACTAAACAGCACGGTGAGTGAGTGTGACGAGCCGCTGGCCGGTCTACGCACGACATGAAGGGAGGAGGAGACGCTGTCAGGCAGCGAGACGCAAGCTAAAAACGCGACACTGATGAGTCACTAAAGAGATAAACCTGATGAGTCAGCAAGAAATGCTGAAGTAACAGACGGGGTGTCCCGCCTGCCTGGGGGGGGGGGCACCCACGCTTCTGTTAGGCTCTCTGAAGAAACTAGATCTCCTAAGCATCATAAAAGGCCTTGAGCTGGCAGACAGGCGGTACACCAAGAAGCCAGGGGAACAGGAACGCGGCAGAGAAGCAGAGACCGCCTTCTCTCCCGCTTCGGCTCGCAGCCGCGATGAACCGCCTTCTCCGCGCCACACGGCCATCAGGAGAGAGATCCGGATCAAACTGAGCCTCCCACGGGCGTCACTTTTTGTCTTTTGTGACGTCGATTACCTGGGTGCTGATGGATCGGGTCCCATCAGTGGCCTCCACGGTCAGGTTATAACTGGACCTCTGCTCCACATCCAGCGGCCGGGCCACGATGACGGTCCCGCTGCCCTTGCCCACGTCGAATCGGCTGTCCTGGTTGCCACCTGAGATGGTTGGTCGTGGATGAGGGACAGCAGAATAAAGGAGCATCAGCGCCCACTGGCTGAGGACAGGCGAATCATCATACTTGCACCACTGGAAAACCTCACCCTGACGATCCCCTTATTTATCATGATAAACAGCTTCACTCTCGACTAAAAATAAAACTACATTAAGGACACATGCAGGAATGTGGCTCATTACATGAAGTCCTTACAGCAGGCTAGTGCTGCTAGGAGGGACATCTATCAGCTTCAGTTTAGTGCTGCTCACACAGCGATTAATCATATAAAACAGCACAGCCGACAGCCCGGCGCGCCACATATCTCACGGCCGCGGCGTCGCACGATACACAAGGCACCATCACAACACACAGAGGAGCCAGCAGATACCTTCTGCTGTACAGTTCAGGTCACAAGCCATCTGAAAGATGGAGAACGCGTCTTTATCTGGTGCGCCTCCTTGGCAAACGCAACGAAACAAAACAAAACCAAAAAAAAAAAAAAAAAAAAAAAAAAAAACGGAAAATTCCGGAAAAGGGGAAAGGGAAAAGGAAGAAAAACACCGGGAAGAAGAAAAAAAACCGTTTGTAAG
>JAODKE010000055.1:11440845-11452975 GCA_026779605.1 Mormyrus hasselquistii
GTGGGGGGTGGAGGGGTGGGGGCGGTCCTGCAGCTACATGTGGTAACCTCATACCCAGCTCCCCTCCCTGTTCCCAGGGGAGCTACTGCCTTGGGCATATTTGGTTTGCGACCAACTCTGGCTGTGTTGATAACAATGGGGCTCCATATGATGAATCACCCGGGGATGCGGGGGGGGTGGGCGGGGGATGTAGATGTTCAGGCCAATACAACCCGCACCATTTTGAAACACCGGCGCTGTCAACTTCGCCTGGTTTCAAAAGCTACCTAACTGGAATGCCAGCACCGCCAACGACCACCAGTCCAGCAAGGCCACGGCACATTTAACATGTGGCGTACGTCACAAGAGAGCCACTCCGGCTCACCAGAATCATGGAAACAATTACGGAACATCTATCGAATTTGGCGTCAGTGTCGGGAGTATGATACGGCTACAACAGCAGGCGAGATTAAAAATCTCTCCCGCTTCAAGTTTTAAATCCACTTAAGGACTAAACTAACACTGTGGATCGGGCCCCAGTTGTGTCCAATTGTTTTATTCTGTGTCTAAACAAAAGAAAAGAAAGGAAGGGGGAAAAGTTAATGAGCATGCAGGACCCTAATAAGGCAGTAAAGAGGAATGGCTATCAGCCGGATCTGCACAATGGACAACAGATGGTTGGAGAGTAGAGTGCTTTGAGGTGGCTCGTCCTGTCTCAGCACGTTTACCCCCCACCCCCCGGCTCCCCCCACCGGTTTAGAGCTGCCGCTACTTATTTTCTCCTCTCAACAGCAGCGTGCATCTTCCAAGACTATATACGAGCCAGACTGCACACAAAAGAAAAATTCACCTCAAGACCTTATTGTGAAAATCTGGGCTTCACCATGAATGAGGTCTGTATGCAGCAGCTGTTATTCGGTTCCATGATTTCACAGTTTTACTGACTGGTCTGTAAAAATCAGTCAGAAAAACTGCACACAGGAGGAGAGGGCTGACACTGGCCAGGCACCACAGACGCCATGGAAACACCATGGAAAGCTGGAATTAAGGAGGTCACTCCTTCAAGGAAACTCAAAACAGCTTTAACAGTCCCGATTCTTCGCTATTCTCAACACGCTCTCACCATCCAGGACAAATGAGAACAACTGACTGAAACTGCCATTGCAAAATGACTCACACCAGCGCCAAAAGCATGGAGAATGCTCTTTATAAGAAACTTAACTGCAAAAGTGGATTATTTAATGTAGTTCAACTAATGTGAATCATTCAATATCCAAAACAACCATAAAAAAAATCCCATCACCCCACATTCCAATGGACTCCCAAAGCAACCTGTCTGGAATAAGTCAGTCTCCGAGACAGCTGGCCTTGTCTGCCAGAGCTATCAACTGTCTGCTCCTACAGGAAAACAGCAGGCAAGGGGGGAAAAAAATCAGGAAGTCTCTCGCCTCTGACAGTTGCACCAATACAAAGAGGTCTACTCTACCCGCAGACGTTGAGTAGTGGTCTAATATTTCTGGCTTCCAACCTTCTCTGGCTGCGGTCTTAACAACACAATTACATTTCCATGTGTGCACACACACTGAGTCAAGATAGATTTACACATACTGGATATCATTTGGATTCAACTAAAAGAAAAACGTACCAGTTTCTTCATCGATGGAGAACACCCCAAGTCCCGTTCCATCACGAATGGAGTACCTTACTTCCCCATCTCTGCCCTTGTCTTCATCGTGAGCTGTCACTTTCATAACTGAGGTGCCAATGGGAGCATCCTCCTTGATGGATCCCTTGTCCACAAAGGCGGGGAACAAAGGGCGGTAGAGGTTCTCATTCACATCCACGATGTCCACTTCAATGTGACAGGTGGAGGATAAAGATACAGGTCTGCCTTTGTCCTTGGCCCGTGCCGTGAGATTATAGACCTGCTTCTTCTCATAATCCAAGTTTTTCACAATACGCACAGCTCCACTAAGCTTGTCCACCTCAAAGTTTCCATCCCCATTATCAGTCAGACTGTAACGGACCTGACTGGACGGCCCAACATCAGGGTCATAGGCTTCCAGCCAAAGCACTACTGTGCCAACTGGGAGGTCTTCCCGAACTTTCACTCTGTAGTTTGGAGGGATGAATTTCGGCGGGTTGTCATTGACGTCCTCCAGGACCACCTTCAGAGTCACCGTTGTTATCAGCTGGGGTTCGTCGATAGCCTGATCCTGCGCAGCTATTTTCAAAGTATACACAGGATGGGTCTCACGGTCCAGCGGGCTCTTCACCTTCACCACACCAGTCTGTTCATTGATGGCAAAGTGCCCAGTGTCAGCTACCAGCGAGTACCTGACCTCCCCGTTGGCACCAAGATCTTTATCAGTAGCCTCAACTTGAATAATATCAGTACCAGGAGCTGTGTTTTCGCTAATTTCAATGGAATAACTGTCTTGCAGGAACATTGGACTGTTGTCATTTGCATCCAGGATGTTGACATCCAGGAGACGGGAAGAGGACTTCTGAGGAATTCCCAGATCATACACTGTTACGTTAAGTGTGTAGTGATCTGATGTCTCCCTGTCCAGCGGCGCATACACCTGAAGCCAGCCAGTCTCCATGTCAATAATAAATCGACTCTCTGCATTCCCGCCGGAAATCACGTAAACTAGTTTTCCATTGAACCCACTATCTGCATCAGAGGCATTCATCAGAACAAGTCGGGCGCCTACAGGAAGATCTTCTCTGATCTTGATAACACTAGGAAAGGAGTCCAAAAAATGTGGCGCAAAGCGGTTAGTGGTGTGTATGTCTACAAAGCTATCTTCAGGCTCCACCTGACTGTGGATCTTGCTTCCCTGGAGCAGCTTCTCCGCCAGCATGGCAGCGACCCCAGTGTCAACACACTTCAGCTGGACTGGTTTCCTAGCCGTAATGACACTGATGTTCATGATCATGGGCGGAGTGACGTTTTCACCATCCGTGGCAGTGATCTGTAAGCTGTGAAAAGATACCTTCGTGCCCTCTCCTTCATTTAAGGACTGCTTTAAGGAGAGCACACCAGAATTTGGATTCAAGTCAAAAAGCCCAAGGCTGTTGCCTGACTTTATTTCGTATCGTACTAACTGTAGCTCGTCCGCATCAATGGCAGACACTGTAGTAATTTGTTCACCAACTGCATGGTCTCTTGCCATCGTAACTTCACAGTCAATGTTTTCAAAGAGAGGGTTGTTGTCATTCAGGTTGTTCAGAATGATTGTTACAGGGACCTCTACTTCACGACGAAAAGGGGACCCCCAATCTGATGCCCTAACTCTCAACTTGTAAATTCTTGGCATCAGCTCATAGTCTAGATCTTCAGAGGTGCTAATGACACCAGTGAAGTAGTCAATTGAAAAGGGTAGAGGGTTGGCATTGGCAACGCTGTAGGTCACATAACCATTTTCACCACTATCAAGGTCCTTAGCGCTAACAGTTAGCACACTAGATCCAACTGGTGCATGCTCATCAACACTGGCTTCGTAAGAGGGCTGGAGGAACTCCGGGGGGTTATTATTCACATCAATTACATCAACGATGATCTTTGTGGAGGCCTTGCCATCACTAGTGACAACTTCGAGCTCATAACTGGGTGCATAGTCTGCCCAAATAGCCCCAGTCGTTGTAATCAGGCCTGTGTTTGGATTTATGGCAAACTGGTTTTTCTCCATCTTGTACTTGAATGCATACTTCAACTGGGGATAACTAGGCACAGCTTTGACCATTACCACAGGAGTGTGAACTGGGGCAAACTCACTGAGGCTGACCCTATAAGTTTCCTTTTCAAATTTAGGTGGTCCTACTTTAAAGTGGGGAGATGTCACATGGACGACTTTAGCAGCAGAGAACTGGGGGGGGTTTCCTTTATCCTTGGCCTGCAACGTGAGATTGTATCCATAGGGCTGGCTGTCCCAGTCCACATCCTTTACTGCCTTAATCTTATACTCTTTGCTCCCAGGGCTGGTCCTCATGGCCCTAAATTGTTGCAGAGGGTCACCTGCCACAACAGACAGTGACGCAATTTCCCCGTTTGGTCCCTGGTCACCATCCTCCACTGTCACTATAGCATATGTGGGGTCCCCGTCACCGTCTGAGGGGGTCAGTGGGACGGCTGTTATAACAGGGGCATGTTCGTTGGCCGGCTCCACCCGTACCGTCAACCTGGCCGTGCTGCTGAAACCGCTGCTCCCATAAAGCTTCATACCACGGTCTACTGCCAGCACCTCCAGCTCATACAGCCGGGACTCTGACTGGTCCAGGCGGCCCGTCAGTGTCACCACGCCGCTGGTGGGATGGACAGCAAACATGTCCGTCCACTCCTTGAAGCTATAGTAATACTCGCCATTGGTGCCCACATCAGCGTCCGTGGCCGTGACTCTCGCCACACTGGTCCTTATAGGTGTGTTCTCAGGGAGGGAGATGCTGTAGGAGGTGGGGGAGAACAGGGGCCGGAGGTCGTTGGTGTCGAGCACCTGGACTCGAACTTTTGTGCGTGCCTCAGCGCTGGTGGTGCGTTCAAATGCCTTGACCGTAAGCACATAGTGGTCTTTAACCTCCCGGTTAAGAATGGCCGTGCTGCCGCCTTTTGTCCTGATGCGCAAGAAACAGAAATCACCCACCATATGCTCCTCTGCTTTGAAGAGGCTCTCCGTATCACCGGATACTATTTTGTATCGCACCTCCCAAGCAGGGTCTATGATGTAGACGCCCATTTTCACTGGGCTTTCCAGGTACGTCTTAGCAGCGGAATTCTCAAATATGGAGGCTTGGTAGGCGGGGTGTGTGAACTGCAGTGCTGATGTGGCTTCCATGCCCTGGTTCCCCACGCAGCCAGATAGGAGAGCCGACAGGGTGAGGACCAGCGACATCAGGAGCTTCCCCATGATGCCACGATCTGCTTCGCTGCGACACCTGCGACACAACGGGAAAGAGAAGACAGATGCTTTAGGAGCTAAAAAAAAAAAAGAGCAGGTACCGACCAAACTGATGCTGCTGAAGGCGCACAACGCGGCAGTTTTTCATTTCACTTTAATTAAACTTAAAAAGTGACTGCACACACCATTCAACTATACAAGTCTCCTCAATGGGGGAGGGGAGTGGGGGGGGGGGGGGCTCCTATTGAAGTTTATTTACACGAGGCGACAAGGAACTTCCATCAAGTCAATGCCGGGGACAGTTGTTCAAACAGGAGTCAGGTTTCACTGATGGGGGATGGGCAGGGGGGTAATTTCTTACATTACCCTGAGCTTCGCTGAACACTTTCTTTTGACAACGGAACAAGCAATGGCCAAGCTGAATAGAGGGAGCAGTCTCTGGAGACACCATCCAGAAGCATGAGGGAGCCCCACTTTAACTCGACTCCAATTTGCATGGCGCCGCAAGACAAATGGCGGCGCGCAAATAGTTCAAGAGGAAAATGCAAAAAAAAAAAAAAAAAAAAAAACCCTGTATCCTTCCCAACCCGCATAAGCTTTGCTCCCATGTTATTCCTGTACTTTGTTCTTCCAAAGAATAAGACTTAAGCTTGAGGCGTTTAACACCTGAAAGGTAACGAAGCTCAGAATTACTTCATGACCTGTTGTAGGTCAAGGAAAGCCACTTCAAAGTAAAGATCTACAGATTTAAAAATCCCTTTGTCACACTTAAATTGCATATCTCCCAGATTCTTTGATCTGCGATGCATTATGCAAAATTCCAAATCACGAGTGTAAAAGTGTATCTCCCCATCTCAGAATCCCAACTTCAGAGCAGAATGCCACGTTTGCACACCAAGCGCGCGACACCGACTCTTATGTTTTGATGTCAGCCATTCGACCGGAACCTTCTTCTTGCAAATGCAGCAGACGGAGCTCAGTACCTGAAGTGATGGAGCACAGACCTCCAATAATGGGACATGTAGTCCACCGGGTCCTTTTCAAACTAAGCCTGCTGCAAGCTATAACCCGAGAGTAAATGTTCCTCATTTAAAACACAAAAAACCTTCAAGATGCATACATTCAGATTGAATGCATTCAAATTCCGATGTCATATTGAAGGTATGCAGCAGAATATGACACTTATGAGATGCTGTGATAAGTCCCAGAAACATAATTATTGTTATTGTGTCCCTGCGGCAAAACCGCAGCCGGAGCCAGAGCCGACCTGGGGCCAGAATGGGGCGCGGCTCTAATGTTAACCGTGTGTGTGCGCGCTGTGCGCCAGTGTGTGCCCTGGGGGCCCGGAAAAACAGCAGGAGGGACCTCAGGAAGGTCTGCTCTTCCAGAGCTAAAGAAGCTGGCTTTAGAGGGTGAGGGAACAAAGGTGGACTGTGGCGGTGAAGACTTACAAAGTACCAATGAGACAAAAAGAAATGCAGGCATTTTAAAAACTAGCCTGGCATCACTTTAGAGATGTAGTGAAAGAGAAGCACTCAGACTGACTGTGTAAATCTGTGTTTAAAACGGAACGCCGCCCCCCTCCCCCTCGGGACTAATTTCCATTCAGTTCACGTAGACCGTGCTGCCTTGAGAGAGCAAAATTATACACACTTTAAAACGGTAAAAATCACAAAAAGTCATATCCGAATGAAATTCGGGCTGTATGAGCAGATGGTTTTAAGATAAAACACGTTTCCTTCGCACTTTTATGAAAACTCCTGAGACTGTAACTTCTCAGTCAAAGGGGGCTCCGGTCGCAGACCTACAAAGCAAAATTTTCTAAAGACCGGTATCGCTAAACCTGGGGAACCAAGCTGAATGCAGTCGAAACAAAGTGAGCATTCCCATGTCATGTTTGTCTCCCCAGCCCACCTTTACGTACCCTCTCCGGTATTAATGTCCACCTTTACGTAGCATTTCGCCAAGTTCGGGGGTCTCCCAGCGTGGCGCGGCCAGCGCGTCTATCCCTCCTTCCCTCGCTCTAGTCCGACCGTATCTCTCCGCGCTAAGAGCTACCGGCCCGGATCTACTTACAGCTGGCATGAAGATAAAAGGACCTTTGCTTCTGTCTTTGCACATTTGGAATAAAAGGCTATGCCTTTTTAATATAAGTAGATTGAATGTGGTACGCCTTAAGTTTGTTTAATAATCCCGATCCGGCGAAGGAATGCAATATCCTTCACCAGTGAGAATAACATGTCTAAAATGCTCTATTTTTAAACGGAAAATAAAATATGTCGTGCCTGAATTCTAGTGCTTTATATTGACATTAATTCCACATTATATATGCAATAATTTTACATTTATATAATAATACCGTGTACGTATTCCGCACAAATCAAATACTCCACATGAACTACCTTCGCCTTTATCTAAACAGGTTTACACTTAACAGAACTTTTTTCCCAACCTTATTGTTCTGGGTATCGGTTCGCATCTATTCAGGACCTGCCCAGAGTCCCGATTGAAAAACGCTGGGGTTTTATTACCGAAAAGTATTTTCCAAACCCATGTCCATGTGCCACACTTTTCTCCTACATAAAATGGACAAACGACAGAAATTCGCACAGCCTCGTGTTGGATGAGGGGGTCCGACCGAACTGCGGGGGTCCGTTTTAAACTGTACATTTGATTTTCTGACCAAAATCAAACGCCAAGACTCGATACCTCTGTCCCGTACGATTTCTTCGTGTCATCTGCCTTTTCCGTTAATAAGTATATTTCACGGGCTCATCAAAAGCACCGACGACTTCACGGTAAACTTTGTTTCCAGCTGACTTTGAAGGGACCCGGATCCATTACTGACCGGACCCTTGACTGCTTTGTGTGTTTGCAACATACTAACAAAAAAGATACAAAATCTTAAAAGCACTAAAACCACACAGCGACGATTGGTATGGTACTGTATCCCGCACCATATCGGTACAGATGGCGCTATCTCACTGGATTTTTGTGGATTCCCAATTTCAGTTCTCTTCTTAACACCACGATCCTTACTTTTGAATTAAATTAAGGTCATATGTAATTCTCAACGGATATTATCGCTTCTTTCACATATATATAAAACTCACACGTAACGATGCCAGGTTGCCTGAAAACTCAGTTCGATGAGATAAATATCGCACCGATGTGATGTTATATCTGGAAATGTTTGCACGTATTACAGGAATGAGTGAAAGCGCAACACATTTATTGTTAGGACAAAATCAGGTAGCTGCGGCACATGGTATCAGTTCTTCAGGAGCGATGCCTCCTTCCCCGACACTTCACACTTACCAGATCTGCCTGGACGTAGGATGCCGCCGAGTCCAAATAGCAGTTCAGATAAATCCCCAGAAATGTTGGCGAATTTTACACGGGGACATTTTCTCCCAGACACACTAGGATAAATAAAAAGTCACGATTGCGTCCAGCGGTTCCTCATCAGTCACATTTCTTCCCATCTGCACCGAAGCCACATCTCGCTGCCCCCGCGGGGTCTGGTGCGCCTGATTCCGGCCGCTGCGCAGCGCCAGGTCCTGGCCGATCCGCCGTACAACAGTGCTACTGTTCCCTCGCCGGGACGCCTGGGCTTGGGGCCGTGACGTAGCCGAGCTCCAACTCCGCTCTCTCTCCTCTTTCTTTCAACGTCCAACCCTCGGAGAGCGAAGGAACGACGCCTCCTGATTTTCCAGGCGTGTTATTATCACGACTCGCAAATTCTCCGTCCTGCACTTGCAGGGTTACGCAGGATTTGTTTCACCTTTCCTGCTCCATCCATGCAATTTCCATGCGTGGGATGATTAATTTGAATACTGTTCATCTGTCACAAATGCACACTCGGAAATATTATTCAGATCAGCTGTATGGCCAAACAAACGGTTAAAGGTGGTTTATGAACGCGTGGTCACGCGTATTACGGATGGGTAGAATTTTTAATTGCACGAACATTTTTCAAAAGAAAAATGTGTTTTGCGCTGATGATTTGATGCTTCCAGGTAAACGCATCGATGTTACGCCTGCAATGGGACGGGGTGAGCCGACCGTCGACCCTCAATCGCTTGGCATTCCGTTGCTCATCTGACCGTCGTGTTCTGGATTTACAGCTTAAGAGGGGATGTGCCGCGCCCCCGAAGCGGGTAATTTAGTGAAACCTATCCGCATTACAGTAAAGACTATTAATACAATTCTGGGTGAGCTGCAGGGCTGCGCTGCTTTTGCCAGGAGCGGTCTGAGACACACTGCAGGCTTCTCCCAGCTCTTGTCCATTCTCCTCTGCACACCTGTCCAAATGAGGAGGTGACACTCTGCCATTTCACCCCAATGTGGGAGATATCCACCTTCCGTTTTGGAATCCTGTTAGAGCGATTCTGCTCTGTACTGTTGCAGCTGTCTCTCGTTATACGACCTCCCCATCTCACCTACTGAGGTTTTTGTCCAAGTGAATAAATCATTATATACATAGAAAACTAACCAAAAAAACAAACAGATGGAGCTTAGGAAATGAAAAAAAAAATGTATGTACTCCCCTCACAGCACAATGGAGTCATCCGTTTGCTCCACGTGTGTCCAGTAAACAGGCTAAAATTACCCTGACCCAAAAAGGCAGCTCCTGTGCAAAGTGCCAGCCTTACCGCGTGATCCTCAGAGCCGCGATGCTCCCTAGCGATTTGGCCAGAAGCTATGCCTGTCCTGCTGTTGCCACCTGACCCTGCTGGAGGTCTCCTGTGCACACCACAGCGGGGGGAGGCCGAGGGCTGTATGGACCTCGACACCCCTGCCTTCTCACCCTCGCTCCTCCCATCAGGGTAAGAGCATTTCAGTCACTAGCTGATGAATCAGTACATCTGCAAGGCGAAATCAACAGTAAACACGGGCCAGGATGAAAGACGGTCGAACGAATGAGATGAAATGGCCACAGCGTAAAAATGTACACAACCCGTGAAGACTTATTTCACCGTGCAAAATAAGTGGCTCAGTGGGCTAAGCCTGTGTGCCTTGTGATCACAAGGTTGCAGGTTCTAACCCAGCCTCAGCATGTCTGCGGCTCCTTGAGCAAGGCCCTTAACCCCCAGCTCCCTGGGCGCCCCAACAGGTGGGTGCCCTTCGTGGACAGCTTGCTCTACGAAGAGGGAGGCGTGAAAAAGAATTTCCCCACAGGGATCAATAAAGTTGCGATTATTATTATAAAAAATGGCACAGGGAGCTGTATAGCAGGTATAGCTCTCATTAATTTATTTTGAAATTTGTGTTTATTTCTTTAGTGTACTTTTTACACTCATTTGTACTTTATTTACTTGTCTGTGGCCTGCTGTGTGTATTGTCCTGCACTTCGTATTGTTTTGTCGGCACTTCAGCGTTCTGTTCCCCATCCATCGTATCTTAATTTAGTTTGCGAAGGGTTCCGCTTCACTCATTTTGCCCAAACAATGTACCATAGTTTACAGTTTTTTTTTCTCATTCTGAACAGTTTAACAGCAAAAAAAGCGATACAGGCTCAGATCAAGTCGTGCCGCTTCGTTTCGGAGGTCTGCCGCTCGGCTGCCGTCTCCAGCGGAGGCCGACTAGCATACGAGGGAGCCGGAAGCGGTCACGGCATCCTGGAGAGCACCTCGGCCCGGAATCCCACTCGCTTCCTGGCACGGCCACCCGATACGGCCGGAATGCGGCGTGCGGGGATCCAGCAGCACCAGGCGCCAGGACCGTCCGGCCTCGGCGTCCCGGAGAACCATATGTGAGGAAAAGCGGGCGGCTTCCCGCCACAGGATGGGGGGCTGGATGAGGCATAAGCCGAAATGCGTCCACAAACGTCGCATTGTTGTCAGATTTGCCAGAAGGCTATGATTTTGATTCAGGAAGACTTACACCTCTAAATACTGTATTAAATTACTGCTATTACTGCTAGGCGGAAATAAATATAATCCTTAACACTCTAAGGCTGAACTGTAAATTTAATTTTTCACATTCAAAAAATATGAGTAGTTGGGACTTTAAAAACGCTCATAAATAAAATATTTTGTATTTTTTTTTTTTCAGAAGTTCACTCTGTGTCCTGCCTGGGGATGTTCTCTGGTATTGGTCTTCAACCACACAAACAAATGTTAGTTTAAAAATAACGATGACACAATTCCACTGGCTTTTTTGGCAGCCGTGCAGCTGAGGACATCCCCATGCAAGGCCTCAGGAACATGATCCTTATTATAGCCAATTTAAATATCTTTACATATGTCTTCTGCGACCACACATGCGGCCCGGGTTCTCGATGAACCCGGAGCGTTTCCAAGAATCCCCAAGGCCTGCTTCTCCGGGGCGAGATGTCGCAGCGAATCGCCGCTGCATACATATACCTCTTTACGGCAGTCCAGCCCGCATCGTCGCTCGAACAGCTCTCCGCCCCTGAAAGGATCAGAAGCCCATCCGAGCTACAACAATAGGCAGCTCATATTCATCCCATTACCATAATAAACAGGCTGGCATGACCTTGGCATTACAGGTAACAAAGTCCGTTTTCAACTCCCACGCATGGTAAACAGCCATAGGGTGTCCTAAAGGAAAACAGACTTATCTACAGGGGTGCAGCAGTGAAAGCGTGGGGGGGGGGTCTACACCGAGCCATACGTTCATTACAAATTAACACAACAAAGGGTTTTGAAGGCAGGACTACGCTTAGGATGTATGGTGAAAACAAGGCTGGGGCCGGATTAGGATAAAATCATTATTATATAATACGCAGCTGACAGAATTGTTTCCTGTATGCCTGTCCCTGTGTGTTTCATAAGGCTCTGCGGTCTCCCTGAGCGTTCTTACCTCAGAGGGGGTGGGGGTGGGGAGGGGGGGGGGGGCGCCAACTGGAACAAAGCGCCCGGAAAGCAAACCAATCACTGTGTTTGAGTTAATGCTCACTCACTTTTATCCTGGTGCTTGTTGTTTTTTTTCTTCTGAGCTCCTATGAAAGAGACGCACGCGGGGCATGCGAACGTTTGATCTCCGCTGAAAGGCTGGTTCAAAGGTATTCCTCTACTCAATGGTGATTCGGCGAACAGGCACCTGATGATGGCAATTCAGTGAAGGGGCGCTCTGAAGACAACGAAATGGCGAAGGGGCGCTCTGAGGACAGCAATCGGGCGATGGGGCTGACCGAAGACGCGATTGACAGAAGGGGCGCTCTGAGGACAGCAATCGGGCGATGGGGCTGACCGAAGACGCGATTGACAGAAGGGGCGCTCTGAGGA